>JAGYYR010000037.1:0-15212 GCA_021439965.1 Uronychia setigera | reverse complement strand
ACCCCAAAACCCCAAAACCCCAAAACCCCAAAACCCCTAAAGTTGGTTAGTTGAGAGTAGGCTCTAGAAGTTAAATCATTATATCAAATTAATTATCTAGATTTCTTTGGAATGAAAGCTCCCATGTCTAGAGAGTAAGAGAGAATTATCTTACCTTTGATGAACTCATCCTTGGAAATTTCATCCAAGATGCCACTTTCACATGGTGCCTGCCCACGGAGGTCCCCATATATCTCTGATATATCAGAGATTTTCCTTTCCAGTTGTTCCTTTCCAATGGTTGGCATCGCTCTCTCAGATATTAAGGATGTTCCACTCTCAAGGAGTCCAGACTCCAAGATATTCCCACCAATCTTGTACTTGAACCCAGTTCCTTTTCCTCTTTCAATGGAAGCATCTCCATGAACTTGCTATGGATGAATCAGACTCAGTGATTCATCATGAATCTAAGATTGCAAGTTAAGATTCACACTATTCATCAGAATACTTTCTAACGGCTCAAAAGCTTAGCTAATAGCAAGTTCTTTAGCTAAAAGAATCAGAAGATAAATCTTACGATCGATGATGTTATTGTTAAGGATGTTTGCCCATACATCATTGAATCCTTCCATATCTTCATTGTTATGTGGACCGAGGTAGAATTTGATGCAATGGCTCTAAAGGAAGCTCTCAGGGATCTCTTAAAGAGCTGAGCCTTGAAGATCAAAGAAAATTCTGAATGTGTTGGCAATCTTGCCTTCTTTAGCCATTTATTCAAGAATAACACAAATTTTCTGCCAGAAAGAAGGGAACCTGAGCGTAGAGACTAAAACCCATGTTCCATTCTCTGCGCATTTTTCAATAAGATCTATGGATGACTGCATTTGAGTCAAAGGCTTTTCTTCAATGTCTAGCTCATCCTTAGCATAGAAATCTTTCCACGTCTATCTTTCAGAATGCAAAGGTCTGAAATCAAACCAAGGATTATAATCACTTGCAACATCTCTTTGGAGAACCTCAAATTCTTCATTTTCTTTTACAATCCTCTCATGGGCTTTGAAATTGTTCTCAATCCTCTTATTCTCAGCATAGTTTGGGGTCTTTTTCAGACTATGATAGTAATCAGTTCGCAAAACTTCTAAGCCCACCCCATAGAAGCTAGCTATTGAGCATACCGTATTGACGATGTTAATGGCACTCGTTGTAAAGAGGGCAACTGGTAGGGTCCATGAGGCAGTCTTAATGAAATTGTGGAGTTTTATAGGCTCTTCAATAAATTCAAAGATGGTAGAGAGCTCCTCATGAATGAATTAACACATGAGCGATTTGAAGTCATTGTTTGGGCAGAGGAAACCCAGATTTATCTTCTTAATTAATGAGATATCCCTAAATTCATCTTTAAAGAGTCTCTTGTAGATCAATTCTCCTGCTTGTTCATATCTGAACTCAGATCCAATCTTAATCTCAATCAATTAGAAGAATTTTCTGAGATCTGGGTAGATTTTGAGGATGTCTTTTTTGAAATCCTGATACTTGGTTTTGTCAATGCGATCATCTCTTTTGATGAAGGAAACGTTAGAATTTCTCCACACATGGAAATTTGGTAACTTACAGAAGCTCTGATAAAAGAATTCTTTGTCTTCTATAGTCACTGACATTTTCTTTAGTGCAATTTCATAAGCGTAAAGCAAATGGAACAATTGAACGTTATCTGGCTTGATACCAGACATTATGGTTGAATATAACGAGGGCATGATGACTGTATGGAAGAACTCTTCATCAATGGTGAATTCTTTTTCTAGCTTGTTTTTCTAAGTAGAGGACCCAATTTCACCATCACCTGCTTTTTAACCTCCTACTTGTCCAATACCTATTCCTTTAGTTGACCCTTTTGCCCCTATTTTCTATCCTCCAGATCCTACTCCATCTTTGTCTGCAGGCTATGGGCATTCAGAGTCTACTGGACCACCTTCATCTTTCTTGATTGCCTTTGCTCTTTCTTCTTTTTGTTTCAAACTTAATTTAATTTCTATTCCTTACTTTGCTGTGAGATCTCTGATGATTTTCGCAACCACCAGATCAATTATCTTGAGATAGATTTTCCATGAGTAGGTCTGCTCATTGGTAAACTTGCTGTACTCTTTAAGTGAATAATAGAGCTAATTTCATTATTAATACACTTACTATGACGAAAATGTTGCTATATGAAGCAAGTAATGGATGTTCATTAATGATCGTATGATAGATGTTGTTTAAAGATTGGTATTCTTCCTAAGCATGCCTAATATCATCAATGGACTTCCTCAGTTGTTCAAATTTAGTGCTCGAGAGAAAATTTGATTCAGTGAGGGTAAGAAGGAGAGATTCAAAGTTCTTCTCTAGTTTGATGATTCTCTCCTTCAGTCTCACGATGGAGACATTGGCATTCTTCAGAGTGCCATAGTTGTCAGGGAGGAAATACTTAAGGAAAATAGTTTTGATATCAATCCATGCTTCATTTTTGTTCATGTGGGAAGCATTGACTAGGCTCAGCTTTGAACAATATTTAGAGTTATAGCTGTAGTAAAGGCTTGACATTAAGATGGTGAATTTCTTCTTCTTCAAAGCTTGAGTGAAATCCATTTTATAGAATGGAGAGTTTGGAAGCCTGTCTAATCGGTGAAGTAGAGGTAGATCTTGAGACTTGGTAGGACATGGCTTTGAGAAGTCCATGAGATCATAGATAAAGGAACAATCATTCGATTATGGATCTTTCAGAATCTATGAAAGAATGGTGTTTGATGAAGAGTCTGAGCAATAGATTTCTTTAGCTCTCTACTAAGGCCAAAAAACTTGCTTTTACAAGTAGTCTTCAATGGCACCTGTAGGATCTGCAATTACAGCAATAGTTGGCGAAAATAAGTAACAGAACAGTACTTCCGCGATTTGAGACTCATGGAATAAGTGAGTACAATTGAGGAATGCCTTCTCTGCCTCAGACTCATTCAAGATTTTCTTGAATAGCCCACAATGAGAGTACTCTTTATCATCTGCCCAATAGTTGCTGCTCTCAATCCCAGCCATATTAAGAGTTTCTGCCATTAGGTTTCTGATAGTTATCCTTTCTCTGAGAGAAAATATCCCCAACAATGATACAGAGGCAGCTAAGATGATACTGTCTCCAAGTAGATGTCTCTGTCTTATCCTAACCTTATCAAACCTTGATTCAAATTTCTTCGCTATTTTGAGTACAGCATTGAGTACTTCAAACGTCCTTATCACCATCATATCCTTCTCATCAACTTTGGAGCAAATCTCTTGCGTCAGGTTATCAAAATTAGTCTCCTTAACATAGAAGTTATCGAGATCATCGCTAATCTCTCCAATGCTTTTCTCTGCATAGGAAATCGAAAGTTGTGCTTCTGCAATTTGCACCTTCATTTATTTGATGTCTGTAAAGATCTGTCTGTTCTATTATTTGATGAGGCATTTCTCCTTTAATAGTGTGAGATAGAGGAAAAAGAGGCTTAGTCCTTCACTTCCTCTAAATTCCTTGATTGATGCATTTTCAATGATTTCTGAGATCTTCTTTTCAATTCCCCTGCTCAAGTCCTACAATAATAAGATGATACTAACCTCTTCTTTTTTGATCTTAAGGACGCTAATGATCTCATATTTCTTAACTTCCATTTCTTAGGTTTATTCTTCTTTCTTTAATAAGACCCTAACACCTGATTCTAGGTCTGGCTGTTTGTCCTTTTGATCTTTACTCAACATCTCAATAACTTCCATAACCTGAAATTTAATTTTTTGGGTTTACTTTCTAGCCATCAGATATATTTGTATTGATTGCCTGCAGATATTCATGAGCTGTTAGTTTCTCTAGCCTCAAAAACAGGTCATCAAATTTCTCTTCTGTTAACTTCATGACTCGCTTTCTCTCATTTCGTCTCTTATTTAGGTCCCTCTGTACTTCTAGGATTTCATTTTCTCTGACAGTGATCTACACTTCTTTTCGATGAATCTACATTCGTAGCCTGTTGATTTTTTCTTTTGTCGCGAAGAACTAAGCTACCAATGTATCATTTTGACAGCTCATGTTTTCCTTTTCCTTCTTTATTTAATCGAAGTAGTCTTTGAACAACAACGTTTTATTGAGCAAGGTTTCATAAAAATCTTTCCTTTTAGCCAGCGATTCTGTCAACCTAAAGTTAAAAGTTCCATTACATTTTATAAAAGCTGATGAATACATTGAGGAATTAGAGGTATCGTTCTTTTGAACAGAATTCTTGGTGAACATTGACGTTTAGCTCAAAATTAGGTTTTCTCAAATGATCCTTCCCAAAACTGTCTTTAGTGAATATATTGAAGTGATCTGAATTTGAATCACTCATTGATTTGCTCTTTTCTTCTGAAAGATAGAAGATCTGATTGAGTAGACCTTTGAATTCAATTGAGTTAAGAGATTGGAGAACTCTGTTGAATTCATCATTGAAAAAAGTTTTATCTATGCAATTACTGATATTTGTCCGCACTAAGCTTAAGTGCTTGTTCAAATTATCATGGTGTTCTTCTCTTTTAAAAGTCACTGAGTGTTTGTCCAAGAATGACTTTGTCAACTCATTATATTGATCTTCAGTGAGATCATTGAAGAAGAGAACATCACATTAGGTTTCAATTGAAGGGTAAAATTTCACCCACTCATGGTAGACACCTAATGAAGACACTGTGAATAGAATATGGAAATTCTAATTGATGTTAATAACTGCTTATTCCATAGGTGATATTCCTTGGTCTTTTTCAAAATTAGAAAGGAGTCTGTCTACGAAGGACTTAGTAAAGATCACATTTTAATCATGGCTTCCTTGCTTAATGAAGCATTAGACTGCATCAAGGTAGGTGGAGTCACAGGAAAAAGTGTCATCAATAAGGAAGTAGGTAAGTTTCCCGATTGCAGCATTTTCGATGGCATTCTAAAGTCCTGAGATGAATTCCACTGTTGAGAAGAACTTTGAGCTTTTATTAGGCTCAACTATATGGAACCCAAAGAGAATTTTAGAGAAGGTGATAAATTGCTATACTCCAACTCCACTGGGACTGACTATTAGTAGATTTTCTTTTTCTTTTAGAATACTCCTACTAAACGTGAACAAGCTTTCTTCAAATAGATCCTTTAAGTCAATTTGTATTCTTACAGGGACAAGAAGGAATGATTTGAACACATCATCTTGGATATTTTGCTCAATGTAGCTTTTTGAATCTTCAATTGAGAGGAAATAAGTTGGGTCTTTTCCACAAGCCATTAGAGCACCTTGCAAAAGTGCTGAGTTGTATTGACCTGCTTGTAGGACTTTTTCTTTATTTCTAAAGTGCTCTCTACACACTTTTTCAATCATCTCGAAAAAGTCGAATCTCCTTTGTGGAGACATGATTCTATTTCCAATAACAAATGCTATTTCATTTGCTAGAGCTTAGGCCATAAAGAACTCTTCTTCATTGCTTTGATTTTGATTCCCTGAAGAATTACTAGGGTACTCTATGCCTGACAAACTTTTAGCAATGGTGATGAAATGGGATGGTGTTGCCAAGGAATGTATCTAAGATGCACTGAGATTCAATGTTTCAGATACAATGTTTCTAATGTCAACAAGAGTTCTAATGATCTTTTCTACAACTTCCTTTCCAGCGTAGGATGTCTGTCCTATATGAATCTTGTATATGTTTATTAGTTCATCTCCATCTATTTAATCCATCTTGATAACATTGGAGTAAAACAGGAATCTATTTTGGAAGTGGAAATCTGGTTCGTTGTACGAAACTTCAGGTGAAATTTGCTTCTCTAATGGAGAATGATGAGATGAGCTAATAATGAATCTGAAGTCTGTCATATACTTGAAGGTGCACTATTCTGGATCATAAATGGAACTCGTCAATGTCCAGTTTCTAAGATATTCGAGCAAATCAAATTCTAGCAGTCATTCATTAAACTACTTACTAAAATTGTTGACCAAATGAACATCATCAAAGATAATAGCAATTTTCTTGACTGGTGACCATATATTATTCCTTTTTCTTTTGTAATTTTAATTTACTAGATCTTAAATTTTAATATGACCTCTTACCTAGGAATACATTCTAGTTCAATGAAACACTGACAGTAGTTCTGATGTTCAGGTACTATTCTTCATTAAGTTTTGTCCACATCTTAATTAGACTTGACTTAGAAGAAGTAAGAGGCCCAGAAATAAGGATGCTTTTTGAGCGATCCATAAGTTAACTCATCATTTGATAAGCATTGAGCATTTTGGTTGAAGGGACAACCGTGCAAGAGCTAAAATAACTTGAAACTGATTGATTTTGGCTGAGAAGCTCCAATTCACACGTTTAGAAATTGAAATATATCTCAAAGGGAGAGTATCTTAACTTGATCCCTAGATTATTCATCTGGTCAAATATGAAATTCTGAAGCATCTTCTTCTTAAGCAAGGGGCTTATAGATGCTCCTAAAGCCCAGACTGAGCTAATGAGGATCAGAGATGATAGAGTTTCTTCCACTTTAGAGACAGTGAAGACTTTTTCACCGCTTTCCTTGATAAATTTTTCAACTAATGCATTAAGAGAGGAATAGAATCCTTGCAGACTGAATTTCAGTACTTGGTTTGACATTTAGAGTTTGTCTGCGCATTTCTGGAAAAGAGGAATGAGGTAAGTATTGATCTTTGTGTCAATATTCTTTCCATCAAAATTGAGCTTTTGCAGAGAACTGGAATGTTCCTCTATAAAGTCAATTTTAAGTTTTTAAAGAAGATCTTTCCACCCTTGGTTCTTCTTTTCTGAGACGTTTTCAGTGGAAATGATGCTCACAGAACTAATGAAGGAAGGTGTGAGGTCTTTTAGCTTCAATGTCTCGAAGATGAAATACATCTCAGAAGGGAAATTGACGACTACTCCTGTTGGAAACGAAACAGGAATAGTAGAGTTCCTGGTTTATTCAAAGTTGTCACTTGTTGAAGTGTAGGATTGCATTGCTGAGTTAGAAGAGATCAAGAATGGAGTTATCACATCTGCCCATTTCTATTGGATATCTCCATCAATAATGACTGCTTTCATGAGAACTCCATGGTCTTGCTGATGAATCTTCAGAATATTTCCAAAAAGTCCCTCAGCTTTCGCTTTTGAAGGAATACTTTCATAGCTTCCAAAGAGTTGTTTCAACCCATATAGATTTGGATTGATTAAGGTACTTTTAAGCATTTGTTTTTTGAACTTGAATAAGTAAGTTCCCAAAATCCTGATTAATGTAGTTTTGCAACTACAGATTTCTCCAGTGAGGACAATCCCTTTGAATTGCTTTACAGCCTAGAGAAGACTGGATGAGAGGTTTAAAATATGCTCAGTAGGGTTGAGTCTCATTTGCTAGCAGATTTCTTTAACCTATGCTCTTTGAATTCCTTTATCGGTGGAAATACAAGGAAGATCTTATTTTTATAGGCACTTATCGATAATCTCTATAAACTTAGTGTCATTGATTGAATTTGTCTGAGTGGAAAGAGCCAAGAACCGATTTTTATATGATTCGGAGAATTGTGCTAGAATAGTTGAGATTACATGGAATTCCATAGGTTAGGCTTCATATCTGTTTTTCTTCTGCTTAGGCCCACATGGAAGACACCATTCCTTAGCGATTTCATTTTAAAGCATAACTGAGCTTGATTTTAGTAAAAATCTATAATCTTGGAAAGTCATATTATCTTCTTTAACTCCAATCTCGTGGAACAGATTTTCAAAGAAGCTTAGTATTTTGCCTGAGAGCACCCTGTAGTTCATGAATTCTTCACATTTAAGCATCATCTTGAGAAGGAGTTTGAAATCGGGTTTAATGAGACTAAAAGAGCGGAATGCACTTTGAACCATGGTGTCGAGTTCAACGGTCCTTAAAGGGTGAGAATTGATGAAATTGAATGATATTGAGCCAAAAACTCCAAAATTGATTTTCTTGGTTTGTTTTGACGAATTCTTATCAAAGCTGTCCTACCTCACTTCAGAAGCGAGCCTATCTAGGTCACTATCTCCAGCAAGATTACCATCTTCTTCCTCATAATCTTAGTATTTATCGTAGTGTTGAGGGTGAGAGAGTTGATTCTAAGAAGACATCTCTCCTGAAATAGATTCTTGATTATGGAATTAATTTCTCTCCAGTTCTTTAAAATATTGCTATTATTCCTCAGAGTCCAAAGATTCAGCTGTGAAAATTCCTTCTTTGGGTAAAACTCTTTGCCTCTTAGGTGACTAGTAATGATCCCTTTTATAGTAACCTTTTTCGTAACCTTAAGCTAAAACTTCTTCTTCATAATTCTGTGCCTCCTATGTATCCAAGTCTTAGCTACCAATTTCTATTGCCCCTCCTTCTACTCTGATCAGCTCCGCTTGGGATTTGCCTTTGTTAAGTCGCATTCCTTATGAATTGATAATTCCTTGGCTCTATTGGCTAATATCTTCTTTTGCCTGCAGTCTTTCATGATCATTGATTCCTTGTCTATGTCTTCTTTGACTCATTGAAACACTCATATTCTGTCTGATCATTGATTTTCTCTCTGTGGACATGTTTTTTTTAGTAGGTGAATCATTCGTTTCTATAGTTATAGTGTTAAATACCTCTTTTAGTGAGAATAGAACTAGATTCTTGGCTTAATTCTGAAATGATGAATTGTTACTGCACCATTTGAATCTCCTTGTTGAAAGTAATCAAATGAGAATATTCCAGGCGATCAATGAAATGGAAGAATACCCAAACTGAGGCCAGAGCTGCTCCATTAAGGTATTACATTAGGAGTCTCATGGTCATATCCTGGTTACAGGTATATATTTTTCCTGGAACAGTGCAAATGTTAGAGAACTCTTCAAATATATCACTTGCTGATGAATGGTTAGGTATGCATTTAAGAAGTACTGCAGATTTTTCTCTTAGTGCTGCACTTGCAAATATGAAGTACTTGTTAGTTAATGGAGTTAGTGGGAGTCTGGACTTGGATCCCACATACTCATTTCCTTGATCCATGCACCAGGCCCCACATTCGACTTTGCACCCATTGTTTCCACCATTCCATACAATTCTGATTTGCTTTTACCATTCATAATCGTCAGGATCATCGATTTGTTTGAAATTCATATCCTCCACAATGTCTCTGAAGTAGGAAAGAAAGCTCACTATGATTTTCATTCCCATGCGATGCACTGGATGCAACTTAAAAGTAGGTCTGTCTTCAAGTCCTTAGAATGGATGCTTCATGCTTATTGTGTCTTCTCTGATCCATTCATTAAGGCACTTGCAAATCTAAGTTATCCAAAATTGAAGTCTGAGATATAGCCCTTTTAAAGATTTTGCTTCCAGAGCTTTTAATGTGTTTTCTTCAATGTCAGTTGTAAAACTAACATTAAAGTCCGATCCAAATATGTTTTCAATGAAATTTTTTTGTTGGTCATCCAATGCATCTTATTCTCTGCCTTCTTCTTATTTATTCTTCATCATTTGCTAATGACCCATGGAAGCAGCTCCTACACTTTTATTATTTACTCCACTCAAGCCACTTCTACCACCAAGACCAAAGTGAGAAGAGGCACTATAGTTAGAGGATTTTTCTTTTAAGAATCTCCTAAGACTTTAAGAGATAGTAGGTGATCGATCAGGAGTTGTGCTAGTTCTTTGAGAAACTTTTAGCAGATCTCTGGTGTTTGGAGTTCTGTTTGCAATATCACTTTTACTTTCTTCGCAGTTCAATTGTTCTCCTTCAGGTAGTCCTGCTACATTCAAATTTTCTTTTGGGCTTTTCCTTTTTCTTCCTCTTCGTTCATCATCTTCATACTCCTCGTCACCTTCTCCTCCATCTCGATCTTTATGGTGTGCCTTTTGCCTTCTAAGATCATCAAAGAGATCATTGATCTCATGAGTAAGTATTAAATGAATGGTTGTCATGATTACTTGTTGAGGGTGATCGAAAATCCACTCATCCAATGGCTTTTTTTGGAAACTAGTAACAGCAGAGTTAATGAGTTTCTGGATGGTCTCTTGCATCATGGTTTCAACCCCTTGAAGCCAGTATTCAACTGAATTGGACATTTCAACTGGGTAATCAAAAAGGAACATATCTTTGACCCCTGAAACTAATCCTGAAATCATCTATGGCTATGGAACATTGAAAATCCCACCTTGGCCTCCATGTTCTCTAGATGCTTTGACTTTGATCCCATTGCTTGTCAGAACATATTGCTTCTCCCCACTTCCAAACTTCCTTGAGGAATCCTTGAGAATCTGAATAGTAGCATCATTTGAAAAAGGGTTTATAGTCGTTGATTCCATATTTTCATAATCATTGTTCTGTTTTGGAGGGATGATTGAAGATTCAGAGTTTGCACTAGAAAGAAGTAAAGATGTAGCTCCGGGAAATAGGTGATTGATATATTTATCAGTCTTCTAATTTGTCTGACTTATTTATAGAAATTCTAAAAATTGAGAGTCTGGAAGGAAGAAAAACCTTGGAAACCCTAGTCTTCTCTAATCCAAGAAATCATCTACGTTCTTCTGCAAGATGACAAGACGGTCGATTATATTGGCAAAGCTTTCACTCCTGTTGTTCACGAATAAGTTGTAGTAGGCATTTGGATAAACTTCCATCTCTTCATAGGTCCGAAGGATAAATGCTTCTTGTTCTGAGAAGTCACGAAAATCTTCCAATAGAGACTTCTACAACGCATTGTTTGAGAAAATTGGTTCAAGGGTAAGGTAGTATTTCTAGCAGTCGATGATCAGACTAGCAGCAGTGTTCATCCTATTTAAGATTCTGATCGTCTCTGAAAGCTCTTCTCTGATATGAGCAGCATCAGAAAGCTTCAATATGGATTCTAAAGACACTATGTCCTGATCAATTTACTCTAAGAGGAGATCAGATTCAGCCAAAATCAAACTATCACCAGGTCTTTCTTTATTTTGGTACCGATAAAATTGGAGATTGTTTTTCTCCTTCCAATAGGTGGATATATTGGAGAGAGTAGTTTCGTGCTTGAATTCCGCTTCGGATTGGCTGATTATAGTATACAATTCTTCAAATATGTCTTGAACTCCCCAATCAACAAGGTCCTTGAAACTAAATCTGGGGATCTCTGTTGCTTCTGCTTCCATTTCTCTTCCTGCAAGTCTCAATATCTGTTTCCAATGTCTGGGCTTCAAAGATTCCTTTTTTAGGCTTTGCAAGATCTCTACATGGCCTAGGAAAGTTTAGGAAATATGATTACAAAAGTATTTTCGATTCTCTTCATGAATTCTTTAAATAAAATCTCTGGAGCTTCCCATTAAAACACCATCTGTCTAACTTTTAGCAATAAACTAGTCCATTGACACTAAGTTGTTTTGGAAGCCCTCCAAATCCAACTCAAAGAAATTTGATGATTTTGTCTCTTTTAAATGTTTTTTCCAGCTGATGATCTCCTCCCAGATCTTCAGAGTCTGTCTGTGGATCTAATTGAATCTTTTGAATTCTTCAAAGCATTTTGAACAATACCTCTCCATATCTTTCCGAACACTTTGTTGGCTGAGTTTACCTGATGATTTATCCTCCCTGATAATGCCCAGGAATTCTTTAAGGACATTGACTTTAGTTCCCAGTTCTTTGATGAAGTCTGCTCTTCCAATCAACTCTTTAACGGTGCCTTCGCAATTTTCAATTTTGGCTGGGTCAGAGAGGTACTCTCTTATGTACAACTGTTCGAATTTATCAATGTCACTCATGTTTTTCTCAACCGCATCATAGAATACAGCGCCAATACCATCTTTCAAGATTTAGATTTTCTTTTCAGATCGAATGACGAATTCACTCATCGTCCTAGATTGTTAGATTCATTACTTACTCTGTCCTTGACTTTGCTAATCGATAGCTGTGCAATAATGGAGAGTCAAGTGAAGTGAATTCATAAATGGAACTAAGTTTGTATAGGCTCTCTATCTTCTGGTTATTAGTTAGGAAGTTCTCCCTGTTTTTCTTCAGATTTGTGAGAGACTTAATTTATTCAACGAAAATTTCAATGGTGATCTCCTTCGAGTCAATGATCTCCTCCACCAATTGAAATTGATCATTAATGGAATCTGAAAGGATCTGAATTTGATTGCTAATTCAATCTTTGATTGAGGATTTGATACTCTTGGAGAGTTCTAGTATCCTCTGTCTTTCTTTTGAAGCATTGATACCGATTACAGAGTTGGTGATGCAAGCTTCTGGGAAATTATGGAGTAGGCTCTCAAGTCTCTGTGATCCTTGGAGTGCTTTTTTGCATATATCAGAAGAAATACCACCTTCTAACTCTTTTTCATATTCAACCCAGGTTTGGTAAACCTTGGTGCATTCAAGTGAAGTCTATCCTAACTTTTTGATTATGCTTTGGGACCAGATGATCTCACTCTCCATGGTCTTGAGCACGTAGAGTCTTAAGGTATCATATTTTTTCCATTTTAAAAAGTCCATGATATTGGAATCTAGAAATTTAACACAAGAAGATCTTACTGAATGTAATCTTCATTTGCTCTGGATCTCTTTCTCTTAGAATTTTGCCAATCATGGATGCTTTCGAAGGAACTGCATTTATCAGCTCTTGGAATATCTCTGTAGCAAGTATGTTGTCAAAGATAGATTGATCAGTGTGAGTGTACAGATCTTAAATCGTCTTCCTAATAGATGCGACCATCGAGCTGGTCGCCTTCTCTGAGCTCATGTACTGGACTTGAATTGCTAGCTTGGGGTGTTCAAAGTCCCAGCCTTTATAGAGGTTGACTCTGTTCTAGTAGAGGAAAACAAAGCAAGCCTCTTGGAACCTTTTGTAGATAATAGAAAGGAGACTTTCTAAAGCTGTGCTCTATATTTCCTTTTTTAGCTTCTTTCCGCTTGTGGTTTCTTTACCTCAATTGAACTGGAGGTTTTAAAGGAATCGCTTACATATTTATTGAAAATGTCATCTTTGGAAATATCTTTTGAAGCATTGCTTTTGGAAGAAATGTCTGAAGGAATTCTAGAAATTGTAGATTTGATCCTCATCATCGCTCTTTCTACTTCTCCCAATGAATCCTGGAGATTTTCTTGTGTGAGTACATGTAAACTGTTTTATTCATCGGAGATTTGGTAGATAGGATTGGCCTGTAATTTGAGGATCCGAGCATGTTAGATCTGATTGCAAGCCCCAGCTGCTTATTTCAGGATGTCCAGATATCCTCTTTTTGAAAACATCCATGATTCGCTTAGTCTTTTCCTTTTCCTGTTATATTCTCCTCTTCTCATCATCTTAGCCCATTTCTTGAATATCTTGAGATACTTAAATTTTTTGAAAAATTGAAGCTTCATAATTTTTTGCATCTGATACCCTGATTGGACTGCTTGTATTTGAGAGGATCTCTCTTCCTAATGATGAGATGAAGGAGACATCATCATGTTATTTTGCTTTAAAAATGCCTTTGGGTTAAAATATTTGATACCTTATATCCTTTCTCAACACTCTTTCTTGAGTACCCTTCATAGTTGTCGACTGTACGCATTGTGTCTCTGTGAGTGTGAGAGTGCTTCTTTTCAATATCTTATGGGGAGGGGTAAACTTTTTCACTCATTATACCTGACAATCAAATTATCATTTACCAGCTTCTTAAGTTCTTGGACTAATCGGATGATGGTGTAGCTTTGCTGCACTTTCCATGCTCTTTCTACCTTTTAATCGTTTTTGTTCAAGTTGGAAAGTGGTGGGAGGTGCAGGGGTAAATAAGAGAGTCTCTTATTAATGTGTGATAGTGGTTGGAAGAGGAATCCTAGGAACGTCATTATTGTTGCTTAGATAAAGCACACTGAAATTTTCTTTAGATTTTCTGAATAATTCTTCCGCGTTTCTGGCTGACCTCTGCATAAGTTCACTATCGAATTCGTTTTTGCTCTGTGCTCTTCTTCTTCTTCCTCCTTTCTTAGGATTATTTGAAGTTGATCCTTTCCCTGTCTTGGACATGTATGGAGTCTCATTGCTGAAATTATTGAACATAGTTGTTCCTGATAAAATTGCTATGAGAATAAAAACTAATCCAATACAGTTAGGTGATCTTCGATTGGGAGTTAATTTTTCCAGTTAGGCAATCGCTTGAGTTGTTGGGAGCTAAGGATGCTGCATCGGAATCCCTGGTGAGCCTTCTCTGGCCCCACTTGTAGCTTATCTTGCGTAGTAGATTCCTCTACTCGTGAGGGACTTGGAGAGAGCAGATGATGCATGATTATCTTTGGTCTTCTTTCTCTTGTCTAAGTTCTTTATGATTTGTCTTAAGTGGGATTCTAAAATTTATTTGCTCAATTACCTGGTGTTTTATTAGTTGAAGATTTTTGGCCTGTGGTGCCACCACCTGTTGATTTTCTGTTCGATCCAGATATGCCAGCTCTTCCTATAGGCCCACTAGCAACAGATTTAAGCGTTGAAGTTGCAAATTTAGTGGCACTAGTCACATTTGGAGGACCTCCTTAGACGCCTGATTGTTGCCGCGGTTTAGGTGTTCTGTTTTTCATCGCAGCGCCAATTCCACAAACAAGGGTTGACAACATTTTGGTTTGAGAGAAAGGCTTCTTATGATGATGATGTTGATGATCAGTGCCTTTCCTATGAGTGGTGCTTCCTGAACCACTAAGGGCTGCAGCTGAAGAGGGTGACAAAGCCATTCCACTCATTCCACTTGTCCCTCCCAAAGTGGAAGTTCAAGTTTGGCCAGTTTAATGACCTCCAGCTGGTCCTCAAGCCTCCAATTATTAAGATCCTTACAGAATGAGGAATTTCTGGGAGGTTTGATTCTTCAAAGCTCAAAATCCTAGCAGAAATGCTGCCAGACAGAGCCTACTTTGAAATTTAACCTATGAACTTACATCAATGCTTCTTTGTTCTTGCCGGCTAACAATGGGCAATTTATACTTTTTGAGCCTCGGTGCAGGGCTTCTAGAGTTAGAAGCTGCATTGGCCGTAATCGCGATACCACCGGATGACGATGATGTCTTGTGGGCAGTTGTTTTGGATTGCTTCCTATGAGAAGAGAGCTCAGGTAAATGATTTAAATACTTTTCCATTTTCAAATTATCGGTTGATTCAATTTATATCCTGGTCTCTCTCCCCCTTTTAACCTAATTTAAATTCAAATTATCACCCCTTTAAACTTCATGGTATGAATTAGGGGTTTTGGGGTTTTGGGGTTTTGGGGT
>JAGYYR010000036.1:0-15226 GCA_021439965.1 Uronychia setigera | reverse complement strand
GTAATTTTGAATTTTTCATCTCCCAAAGTTAGTGCAGCTTTGCTATTTCTAGATCCAAGTTTTTCCGTATCTGTGAGAGCTTCATTGAGAGCTTCAAGGGAATACATAGAGATATGCTTGATGCACTTTTCAGTTTCAAAGAACAGTACTTGCATGGTGTCTTCAAGTTCCATGATGTTCAAACTATCTTTTAGCACGTACCCACAAATATTTCTAAGTGGAACACATATTTTGTTGATAACAGCGACCTGAGGAGATCTGTAAAGAATCACATTCTCACTGAATCGCACGGCATTGACCTTTTCGTACTTATCCAATTTAAACAATGGGGAATGCCTCAATCCCTTGATTGTAGGTCTCTTGTTGGGGTCAGGATCAAGACATGATGAGATTATATCAATGATCAGGCCAAGCTCATTCTTGTTCTAGTAGATTTCTTATTTCCCCAATGCTTGGTACATCATGGCTCGGATATCCTTGCTTGAGGTCTTCTACCCTGCATATTTGGAAGAAGCATCTTCTTGACTCTTATGAATGAGCTCACTGATAGCTTAGAAAGTGAATTTCTAATCTCCTGACTTATTGTCTTGGTAGAGACTTGAATAGCTTCGAGATTTAATGCATTCAAGGCAGTTTTTGAAATTATACTTTTTTCCACCAGCTTAGGCTAGTTATTCATTTGATAATTCATCTTCTGAAAAGGGATTTTCAAAATCAATTGTGAATGGATCATAGATGAAAGAAGAGTAAGAGGGAGGCTTGAAAGGTATTGTGGATTTCTGCACATCTTCTCCATGGTGTCTCATAAACCATTCTCTGTAGACTTTGAAGAAACTCTTGGGTTTTCTACCAAAGAGAATGCAGAACATTACCATTCCAAATGACCATACGTCCAATGCAGTTGTGTGCTCAGAGAATCTCTAGAATAGGACCTCTGGAGCCAAGAAAGGAGAATCTAGGGCTTTGTTGGTGAAAGTTTTAACCGAACTATCTTTGGTTTCGTTGTCTATTTCCATTTCTTCCATTTCATGATCATCAGGTTGGTTGTTAGGAAGACAAAGGAAAATATTTGGAGCCGTTTCTATTTTTCCCATGTTGTTGACTTTTCCAACACCTCTGAAGTTATTTAATTTCAACCTAGATCCATCTCTGGAAATATAAATCTGGTCAAGGTTCATATGACGTAGCACACATCCGACTTCATGAAGAGTTTCCATTACACCAAGTAATTAGGTTGCCCAATTCCTGATGATGTACAGTGGAGCGTCAGTTCGATAGAACAATGGAATATTTAGAAGGCCTCCATTAAGGTCAACGAATTCCTCAAGGCTCATGAACTCATTTTCATTGATAGCTTCATTAATAACGTAGACCTCTTTGTCTGATGCTTCAAGTCCTATCTTCTTTTCATATTTACCATAGTTGTAAAATGATGCTGAGTTCTGGGTGATAGAAACCTCTTCATCTGTTTTATTGTATGAGACAGTTTTCTTGAAGATGGATGAGGTCTGTTCCATCATGTATCTTTGTACCCCTATTTCAAGGCTTAGATGCTATGCGTAGTTCTTTCCGTCTTGAGAGATATAACCGAGTTCCTCCTTTGGGCAAATCACAATCTCAATTGGTTCCCCTGTTTCAGGAATTGCTCCTCTGTACCACTTTGAGCCAGTAGGAAGGTAAACTAAAGTGCTCCAATCCACATTGAACTAAGAGTTCTCAATAACAGGGATTTTATTGAAGAGTTTAGTTGCATTTTCATCGTTCACTTGAGTGACCACATTATAGGAATGATCAATGGAGCAATGCTGACCTTCAAGATTAATCAAGTCCCTAGATTCATTGCCTATAGAGACGAGAGCGTAGTTGAAAGTGTTATTGATCTTGTTCAGTTTAGCAAGTAGTCTTTTCACAGAGATCTAGTTAGATTTTAAGGTGACCCCTCGAAGATTGAGGTCAAATACATGTCGTTGGATGTAGGAAGTTTTTTCTTGCAGTGAATTCACGTGTTCAATAAGCTTTGAGACCCCATCATACCTCTCAACGATGTATACAAAGAGGTTTTCATCAATGTGGATATCTCCTTGCTAATTTTTATCAGTGTAATTGTAGCTTTTGAGCGACTTAGAAGCTTTTTGGATAGAAATCAATGGTCCATTTTGCTTATTATCAACTAAGATGTGAAGGACTCTATCAATCTAAGCGTTAGTAAGATTGGAGTTCTTGACTGAGCAGATAGCTTCTCTGAATTCAGAAGGTTTCAATAGTCCATCGTGATCTCTATCGAATTTGGAGAAGAATTCCACAAAGTTCTTATTGGCTTGGTTCATGCTCTTGACAACGCTTTCTACTGCTTTATCTTTCCATTTGAATTATCCTTTCTCATCTCTCTCAATGAAATCCTTGTCTACGACCAAACCAAGGCCTTTGAAGTGTTCACAAAGCTCCTTGTATGAGAGCCTTCCATCGAAGTTGTCATCTAGCTCTTTCATCATTTCGATGATCTGTTCTTCAGACACAGTGAGGCCTAGTCTCTCGAGTAGATTTGAAAATTCATCCACTTCTATGAACCCATTTTTGTTGGTGTCGATTTAATCGAAAACTTCTTGTAGACTTAGACTTTTCTGTTTAAGGATTTTGTGAATGTGATCAAAGACCTGGAACTGTAGGTTTCCTTTATTTTCGTCACTCAATGATGAGATTTCTTTGGTGAAGTCAGTGTTAAGGAACTCCAAAAATTCCTCAAATTTTATCAAGCCATCTTCATTCTAGTCGATTTACTTGTACAGAGCAAGCAAATTGTCATTTTTAAGGCAGATATCAAAATATAGAGGCATGCCCACTCTCAGATCCTCTAGTGTTATGAAGCTCAGCTTATGCTTATCAAGGTTCCCAAAAGCAGATTCTGGAGAAGATTTGGCTTTGATTTTCTTCTGAACAGCGATCATCATCCTTAAAGCATCTTTCTTTGATGAAGTAGAACTTCCGCTTGCTCTGGAGGCTGGGTCGTCAGACATGTAATCGAAAGTATATGCATTCCAGAATTTCTTAATGAATGAGCCCCTTGTAATCACCCCTTTACTGTCATCATGGAGCATTTGAAGGAAGATTTTAAGTTCACGTTCACTAATGGACAGATCAAAGCTGAGGAGGGATTTTTGAAGCTCTTCTTTGGAAATGGTTCCACTAGAGTCCTCATCAATCTTGTCAAAGCACTGTGTGATTGACATACCATTTTTCTTAAGAAAGTCTCCAATTTTCCTGTATATTCTACGCTCCCATTGCACTGTGTACTATGTTTCTAGCTTATTAGCATGAAGTCTTACCTTTTGTGTAAAAAGCCTATTAGAAGGATTCAAAAACATTGAAGAGGCGATGAATGTCGAATACATGCGAGAGTTGCTTGAAAGAGAAGGCATTATTCATCACTGATTTTTCATCCTCTTTTAAGTGCATGCCATAAGACATGAGAATCTTATAGAAGGTTTGAGTGAGGATGCCGGTTTTCTTGCTGAGGTTAGAAGAAGATGTGGAGACGACTCTTTGGATCTCTCCTTCCAGGGGTCTTTCATTAGCAGCCAATTCATCAAGGAATTTGTCCATATCTATTGCCAGCTCTTTAATGATTCGATTGATGATGGGTTTTGTTTGCATGAGAGAGTAAATTCCTTCAGATTTATCCATGATGTCTTGGAAGGCATTAATGACATCAGACACATGAATTTGCCCTGAATTCTCTTCATCGAAGTAATTCATAATGGCTCTAATTTTCTCCAGATTGAGTCCTGCTTCTAGGTTCTTCACCAAGCTCACAAATTGGTTCCTAGACAAGAACCCGCTTTGATTGGAGTCAAAATAGTTGATCTGTGCTGTTATAAGTGATTCTTACTATCTATCTGAAGTTCAATTGCATTTGTTCGAACTTCTAACACATTTTCTTGAGGTGAGCAAATACCTGTTGTCTGATGGAATGACTTTGTTTTGGTCCTGATCCACTAGATCCCTACGAAGTATTTCCCATCTTGTGAATGATGTAGTTTATCCCATTGACGAATTCTGTCTTTGTCACTTCATTGTTTTTGCTTTCATCTAAATAGTTGAAAACTTCAAGTAAGTCCTCGAAGCTGAATCCGAGTTGGATACCTTGAATACCTTTCAAATAATCAATTTTCGGTATGCTTTATTCATTTCTCTTATCAAGCATATCAAAACAATTTTCCAATGTCACATCATATTTTTTGAGAACTCTACTTAGAGCAAGGCAGAACTGACTCACGATAGGATCAATGACTCCTCTGTCGACTGGCACTTCAATTTTCTTCCTGGTCATGAACTCAAGGAAATCTGAATTTGAGCATTCCCGCTTTCCATGGAAGGTCCTCATGTCTTTTAAGATTGCATCTCTCTCGCTGGCTTGAAGGATAATTCCAGCTTTCTCAATCACTTTTTGAAGTCCTTTTTCATTCATGAATTGGTTAAGGGGAAGTTTCATTGTGCTTATAATTCGCTCAAAAGAGAGCTTTTTCTTTTCCATTCTTAGTTTGATCTTGTCATAGATTTCATCATTGGCAGAATCAAGCAGTTCATTTTCAGTGTCCACATTTTCATGATGTTCAATCAAATCTTTAGAGACCCCGTTTACTAACATACTCTTTAATTCATCAAGTCTGATGAAACCATTATGGTGCTTGTCAATGGCCATGAAAATCGTCTTCAGTTCTTTCTTGGTAAGGGCGAGTCCGAGCTCCATTGACATTTCGTAGAAAGAGGTGAATTGAAGTCTGCCTTCTTGTTCCACATCAAAGTCTGAGAACACTTTCGTTAAGAATCCCATGTCCACATTAAGGTTTACTTTGTTGATGCACTGTTGAAGATATTCCATCTTTTTTGAGTGCTCATTTCTTAGTTGATTGGCCCCTTCTAAAATAATTCTCTCGAAATCCACTGAGGAAATTGTATCATCTGAATCCCATTGAAGAGAATTGATGAGCATCTCTAATTCATCAGTGGTGATTCCAGCTTTTAGTGACTTAAGTCCACCTCTAAGTTCCTTTGCGTTGCATTTTACAACCGTACCAGCACTGGTCTTGTCTTTGAATTGTGCAAAGAGCTTCTTCATGTTTTTATTTGAGACAGCAGCTTCAATTTTAAGATAAGTCTTGAGGATCTAATCATTCTCCTTGTTAGTGAAGAAAGCGTCAATGAATTACTTATTGGTAAAAGCAGTTCTAATGGGGTTTCCATGGGAAATACCAATAGCACAAATCTCATTGAATATCACTTCAAGCTCCCCTTTCTCAAAATTCATCTATTGTCTGGTGCATTCGTTGATGAAATCCATCTTATGAATGACTCTGTCACTTGGGGAAGGGTTCATGCTATTAAAGAGAACATCTGGTTGCATTCTCCTTTTTCTGAGGAATTGCTTAAATTTGTTCATAAGATTGGATGTGCTGTCCATGCCTTTCTCCAATTTAAATATCCCTGCATCAATGAATCCTTTAAGTAGTTGAGAGTAGGAAATAGTCTCAACGGATGGCTGCACAGAAGCAATGTTGGATTGTTGTTTCACATCTTTTCCTTTTCTCAAAGCTTTCCACAGGAGTTCATAATCCTTTGGGTCAATTTCCAAACCTAAATTCATGATCCCAGTTTTCAGCTCTAATTTTGAGAGTTCTGTAGATAGATTAACATCAAAAATGCAGAAGCATTCAAAGAAGGAGATGTTGCGAGTCTTGAGGACAGCTGAGAGTTTTCTCATGATCTCATGGGATCTCTTTACTTGAACTCCAAGTCTCCTGTTCAGCTCAGTGGTGAACTTTTTGCAGAAGAGATCATAGTTAATGGAGTAGTCATCCTGGCCAACCCCACCAGCTTTAAGGATGGTTTCCAATTGTTCTTTGGTTAGGTTTGTCACTCTTAGTTTTTTGAAAGCTTCTTGAACCATATCCTTGGGAATGAGACCAGTGTATTCTGGGTCATAAGCCTGCATGAGATCATACAGTGTAGCATGAGAATGGTCCATGAATGACTTGATTTTCATGAATATTTTATCTTCAATTTCTTTCTGAGTTTCTTTATTTGTATGAGACACATGGATGTCTATTTTACTTAAGAAAGCGTCTGCGGAGATATTTCCATTGTTGTCCGGTTCAACTATGTTCATCAATTCATCGATTTCAAATGAAGTGAGTCCAAGCCCAAGTTGATTCCAGCCATCGTGGAATTCTTTCCTTGAGATGAGATTGTCACCATCTGTATCAAAGATGTCCAGAGCTCTTCTAATATTAAAGTTCTGAAGGTAGAATGAGACAGCAACTCTTTGAAGGATGTCTTTTAATCTCTGTCTTCTTAGTTCAGGTGTCTCAAATCTGATACAGAATTTTTTAACATCAATCTTCCCGGTCTGCCTTGGATCAGCGATTTTGAGCAGAGCTCTATACTCTTGAACAGAAATGGGGAGGTTTAAGGATTTGATAGCTTAATTGAATTCTTTGAGATTGATGACTCTATTGACAGGGTTCGTGTGGTCAAAGAAGTGGGAGAAACTATCATAGAAGGAAACCTTTCTTTTAGTAAAAATGTCTCTCAATTTTTCAATCAAGTCATATTCCTTTTTGGAATCAGTAGTGTCTCTCTTTTTCTCAGTAGCCATGCTATTATTTAACACCCATTCACTTACATTTTCTTATCCATTTCTGCAAAGAATTTATTGTGTTCTTCAAGAGAATCATGTTCCCTAGTTTTTTCTTCCTCTTTCCGTACATGTTCAATCACATGGTCTAGGGACTAAAGGAAATTATTGAATTGAATGAGCTCCTTCTTCATCACGAACTTTTTGTCACGATGGGAGTCTTCGGAAATTTGGCTCCTCTTGCTACCCTTGATAGCGTACATAGAAAGCATGTCTATTTCCAATTCACTTAGAGGGAGACCCGTATCTCTAATGAGGTTTCCGAACTGTTCTCCAGTAACAATACCACTGAAGTACTCTGAGCCAGTTTCCCTCTTGATCTTATCCAAAAGCACATTCTAATGGACATAGACTGTCTCCAAAATTTCAATTTTGTCAATTTCACGACTGGCAATAATCCATTTGTTGATATCAAATGAAGGTTGCTAAAAAATTATTAAACATTCCTTACAATATGCTTTGCAAATGCAATTTGATTGGCAAATTCGTCGTAAGAAATGAGTTCATTTCCATCTTAGTCTGCAAAAGATATTAAAACATCAAATTCAGTATCAGAGAGTTGTATTTCAAGGAGACTTAGTGCCTGCTTTAGCTCTTAGAAGTTCAAGTTTCCATCATTATCTTTGTCAAAGCATTAGAAGGCTTTGCAGAGGGTCTTAGGCTCTTTGGCCTACTCTGAAATCCTGACTAGGAGCTCTTCATAGTCCTCCACCATATGCTTTGACTTCTTGCTTGCAATGTCTTCCATCATATTGCCGAAAGCTCCTACTTCCTCTTTCTAAGCTTTGGAAGCAGATCCAGTGAAGAAAATGTCCATGAACTCATTGTAATTTATGTTCCCATCAGGGTTGAGGCACTCCATTTCAAATTGAAGTCCTAATAGTAAATCATTAGTGAAAATCTCTGGATGGTTGTGTCTTAGCACATTGATCAAGTGGTAGATTTTGATTTCTCCAGGATTGTTCCTTTCAAATTGAGAAAATCGTTTGTGGAGGGTTGTCCTGTCGATTCTAGCTTGAGCATCAATTTATTTTTTCTAAAAAATCAAATTTGTGTTCTTACAACTCTAGAGAAGAAGTCTGTTTTGGAGAGATCATCAAGATTATTTCCAATTAGATCTGAAACATGGATAGTGTATGCTTTCTCAACTAGATCTTTCATTTTGGTAATTAAGTCTTCAATGTGAATGTTCTCCATTCTAGTCAATTCCTTCAGGAATAAGTCACTGTTAGCTTGATTGATGTTGAATCTTTGCAAGACTGACCTAAGCAGAGTGATGTTTACGAATTTTTCAGTATCTCTTAGTTTTTTCAGACCGCATACTTCATCAGCAATTCTTCTAAACAAAGCTTCATTGCTGATCATTTTAGAACAGATCATTGGAAGGATCTTGGACTTGCTGTCTTGGGGTTTGCTGTCAAAAGTTAGGTTTTATATTCTCCTAATATGATGAAGGAAGGTCTTCAGAGGCACTGCAGACACATTCTTCTAATTCATTGCAAGGAAGTTGCCAAGCCTGACCACATCATAATGGTTGACTCCTGGAATGTCACAGGACTCCAGCCTTGCGCAGAAATCTGAAATGAGCAGTTGTTGAATGTGCCGATTTACTTTCTTAGCAATGTCTAGCTTCTCTCCTTCAGAGAGTTCCATGAAGATAGCTGCGTAATCAATTCCTCGATAAATGAAAGTGCTTTTGATGTTTTATAATGTCCTGTCAATCTCATTTAGCTCCTGCTGCTCATTTTCAGAGAAGATCTTATTGACAAAGTAGTTTAGAGACATTACTCGGTCCTCTGTTGAGTAATCCTCGAATTTCTCACTGAGGGATTCAAACAAGAATTCAAGGATTTTGCTATCGATTTGAATATCAGCCAATGCAAAAGCCTTTACGAACTGTTCAAGAGTAAGGAACCCATCTTGTTCTTTATCAGCTTGGACCAATGCCTACTGTAGATTGAGCTTTTTGTGAGGAAAGACTAAGCTTCTTATGTCAGAGATAATTTCCTAAGGTCTGTTCAGTAGAGTGATGCTGTTATAGTGAATCTCTTCTTTGAATGTCTCTCGGACTCTGCTGATGAGAATTTTATTGGAAAAGTATGGATCAAGTTCATTAAGGATCACATCTGTCTCCTCAGAAGAGAATTTTTCTTCTTGTTTTTTGAGGTAGTTTTCAAGATCATCCCTTGTGCAGAAGTCTCTGTACCTAGATCCTTCGCAACTGAGGAAATCAAGGTTGATTCCATATTTCCTAATGAATTCAGCGAATTTTTGAATCGATGGATTGTTATACCTCTTCATACCATCTCTGAGGAATAGTCTCTAATGCTTCTTTTGGAATTCTTCAATGCTTTGCTCAAATTCCATCTGAGTTGTGCGTAAGGGATGAATCTGCATGAATTTCTACAGGTAAAGGAATGTTTCTGAAATGGACAATTGATCCTTTGAGCCACTTGTTGAAAGGAAGTTCTCAAAGTTTGTTCTGTTTGGGAGCTTTAATATAATGTTGTATATGTCTCTTAGGGGTTCCTAATTTACGTACTACATGTCTTTTCTATCCAAAATTGCTTCCTTGAATTTCTTTTCAATTTGAGACATTAAAGAGTTCTGTAAGGAAACTAGTGAAAATTTGAGGCTGATAGTGAATGGGAGGGTTTCTCTAAAGGAAGCTTTGGTTTTGTTTCTTTTCATCAACATTAAGTCCATGCATTACTGTTCAACTTTACTGTCCAATGGAGCGTCATGGTAGTTGGCTGGCACTTCGATCTTCATACGTTCAATCCCATAGACATGGATGTTTCCAGAGTGTACCTTTTTGTTGTTGACAAATGATGTCTTGTTGAGATTAAGGATAATCAGCCATTCGATACAGTTTTATCTTCGTGTTCCTTCTCCTTCTTGCTATGAAACATTAACTGTGAGGTTAGTGATCCCGAAGCAACTTGCATTGGCTCCAGTGAACATTTGTTTAACCTTGCAAAAGGGAAGATTTTTCATGGTATTTTCTTCTTGAAGAGGCATGTAGTATCCAGGCTTGTATTTAACGTGTGGGATGTTCTTGGGGTCATTTAAACTATAAGGGGTACTAGTAGGGTCAAAGAACTTGACAGTTTTATCAGTACTAGCTGTAACTATTAACTAGGAGTGTTTGAGGAATCCAATATTGATAATTGAAGAGTCATGAGCTTGGAATCTCCTGAAGATTGGTATGTTCCATGGTGGGCTTCTCTGAAATAGCTCAATCATGTCTTTTTGAAGATTCCAGACAATCAGTTCAGCTTTCAGACTGACATGCTATTTTCGGTCAACATGTTAAGCATATCCACTTTCTGAGGATTCCTTTTCTAGAGTTTTATGAGAAAATTGTCGATTGGGGTCTGTTGCAACTTTAGATTTCGGTTCTTCATTTCCTTTGTATTGAGGCTCATTGAGATACTTTTCACCAGATATAAGACATCCACTCTCTGGAATGTATAGAATAGATGGTGGGTCTTGGTTCTTATGCCCTCTAAGATAAGCGATCACTGGGTATTAGCTCTCACCATCATCTTGAACTTCTGATTTTGCTTCCACTCCTCCTTTTCCTTCAGATAGCTGGGCTTTAGGAGCTGTTTTCCTTGTGAGAGAAGCATAGATAGTTGAGGTTTTGGGGGCAATCGTGGTATAAATCATTAAATCCAAGTCGTCTATGTAGAGTAAGTCTTCAACCACAACCTTTCTTGCATCGCTCATTTTCTTCTATTATTCAATATCTTTGTCACCTCCTTCCTTAGACCTTTTTTTGTCAATTCTTTCTTTGTCAAGGGTAACGTAGAGGTCTCTCTTAAGAATGGCAGTGTAGTCAACATTCCCATTATTATCGAAGTGTAAATCATGTTCAAAAATTTCATTGACTTCTTTTTGGTTAAGACCTAATGGTAGTCCTTGGAGGATTCTCATGAATTTGACTCGAGGAATAACATGGATACCCTTAGGATCATTTTTGGAGAAGACTGTTCTCAAGTTGATCCTTAGTTCGTGGCACTTCCTGATGACGTAGTTGATTGAACCTTCTTTCTTCAATTGAGAATCAAGGACTTTAGAGAGAGCTTGGTCAGCTGACTTAAATGCTCGAATTGTCTTTTTATCCAAGAACTAGCAGATGTCCCTATAATTTAATGTCTAGTCCACATTCTTGGAGGAGAGTCGGACAAGGAACTAGATTTCCTCTTCTGAAAGGAAGTTGCAGAAAGTTCTGAGTACCTTTCTGTAATCATCTTGCCCGATTATTCCTCTTTCCATTACATCGAAGATGCTAAATGCTTGTTCTGGGGAGATGGATTTGTCTTGGAAGCCTTCAAATGTCCTATTTAGAAGATCTTTAGCTTGCACAATTTTGTCTTCGTACAAAACCCAATCAGGCCACATAGCTTCAATAGCTGTTTCTTCGATTTGCTCTTCCTCTTTCTCTGACTCTGCATGCTCGAAGTAGTGGAAAAATTCATCCATTGAGATAGTCCCATCTTGATTAGAGTCAAGAACAGAGCAAGCTCGATACACTAAATAAATCAAAAGTAAACTTTACATTCATCTTTTCTCAGTCCCCCATTGAGAGAAATGAGCCTATTAATGAAATCTTTAATCTTGATGTCCTTGTTGGAATTGGTGATTCCTCTAAATATATCATGAATGGATTTTTTGCAATCCTCCATAATGATTTTGAATGTCTCTTTGATAATCTTAATGGAGTCTTTTATTTTTTATGAAATCTCATAGTCTGAGTATTTAAGTTGAATTCTCTTAAGGACCGAGAATGAAATAGGATCAATGAAGACAATTGAACCATCCACACAACTAGTGTTGACTACTAACACTTGTTGATTATGGTCAAATAATGAAAGAAATCTGGGTCTCACATTCTAGTAAGTATTCTTGTAATATTAAGAGATATAGTCCTTGTTTGACTCACTCGAGCACACAGCAATTGACCTCAGAGGAAGAGTTTTGTTATGTTCAATATTCCAGATCTCAAGTACCCAGTTTCTATTGAGGGTGTAGATTCTCCCACTCCTAACAAATTATCCAGTCACTTTACTTTTGATCACAGGTCATGTCAATGATATCATAGTTCTTTAGAGGTGGTCTGGTGCCAAGGTTGATAGGTGGATGAGCACATTCAGATGCAATGTCATACTGGACTAGTTTGTTCTCATGATCCAGGAAAAGGAGTTGGCCAATGTCATTCATCACTTGAAGGGACTGAGGTAGCACTCCAGGGGCATTAATGTCAAAATCATGGTTACATGGGAACACGAACTTATTGACAGGCCGATTTTGAAATTTCACTTGAATCTCTCTACCGTGGAGTAGTGACTCTCCATAAGCAACTGCATCTTCGAATACCTTTTCGATTAAATCAAATCTGATGAATTATTGGATGTCTAGGAGCTTCTTGTCCTTGATGTCTTTCTCCTCTTTAGTATCTTTCTTTGATCGAATTATTTTCCCCATTTTTGCATCAATTCCATCGCTAGTTTTCTTTTTAGAAGCAGCTGCAGATGCTCCCTTTTTCTTTACAGGTTTCTTCTTTTTATCTAGGTCGCTCCTATCTGAATTGAAAGTAACTTTTCTTTGGTCATCAGGAGCTCCAAGGGAATTAGCAGTCTCTGCAATGGATCTGAGAACATGGAAGTGCTTGTTTTTACTTAGAAGCTTTCTTGTCATATAGCCTTTCCATCTTCTTTGAAGTTTAATAGCAGCCTTCTTTATTTTATCGAACTCAGACTCAATGATCTTAGGAGCTGCATCAGTCATTAGGGAATTATAGCGGACGAAGTAGTTCCCCTCATTATCCCCAATCAAAATGTCCCTGTTCTGGAGCTCTTTCTTGTCAGACTGCATGAATGGGATCCCGTATTCTATCATAATCGACTGCACTATTGGCAGTGAGATCCTCCCTTGACTTCCGTAAGGGATATCAGCTTCATGAAACTCTTCCATCAACATCCTTCTTAGAGCCTCCCCTCCTTTCTTCAGTCTCTGTCTGACCCTGTCTATTAGGGTGTTTATTGGTTTCCTCGTTTCCACTATGGTTTTGAAATCTTCCTTTTTGATCTTTCCTGAGGAGTAAGTATCGAAAATTCCAAATAGGGCCTTCACCCTTGCATACTCTGGCATTGTTTGCTCTGAATATGCATGGTTCTCTAATACCTCTGAAAATTCTTTGAAGTTTAAATATCCTTTTGTTGCGGATCCATAGAAGTCCACATATTCCTCTACTTTCTTTGCGCTTTCCTTGGCGTCCATTTGGAGTCTATGGCAGAAGTCTTGGAGCAGCTTGTCAATTGATTTGTCAAATTCTTCTTCTCTCACTTTTTCAATAGCTGGGATCCGCTAAATTGCAGCATTAGGATTGAATGAAGTTTTCTTTCCTTCTTCTTCAGGAATAGTTTTGAGAAGGGGCACCTTTTTGGCTTGAGTCGATTTCTTCTGAGAAGGCCCTCCTAGTATATTATCAATATGTGAGCTCTTATCTGACTTTACTGAACCTCGATCAGAGTCCAAAGCAACACTCTATGTTTTTTCGGCTGGTGGTGGAGATGCTAAATCTCTTGGCTTTGTCTTTGGTTTTCCTTGCATCATAGTATCAATGTGAGTTGACTAAAAGGATATTTGTGACATCTTGTCTTCCTCGACTGACTTGTTTGTCACAAATGACTCAAACTCCATCTGGTTCTTCCAGGGGTTATGAGGATAGAACCTCTCTTTAAACTCTCTCCACCCAAGGCGAGGACTGGCAATAGCAGATTTCCTTGGTGCTACATCATTAAACACCTAATCAGTCAATGAATTTCAATTACCTTTTGTAGCTAAATTGAAGAGAACTTTTGTGTGAAAGCTTTGACAATCCTTTCAAAATCTTGGAATGCAATACCAGAGCTTTGCTTGAGCTAATCTCTTGCCCCTAACTTGGCAATTACATCATCAAAGTAGTTTGTCTTGGACTGGAAAATTTCCTTCAGTTCGTTAATGATCTCCAACTCTGATCGTTCTTTCACTAATTAATTAAATTAATTAACTTACTAATATCAAAGTCTTCTTGCTTGCTTTTAGTTGGAGTAGGAAACTCAGGAATAGAAGATGACATCTTTTTCGTTGACATGCCATCTTCCCCAATTCTGGTATCCACAATCTCAGATTTGTCAGTATCAGAAAATTTCCTTCTGAAATGATTTTTCAGGTCCAAGTTCTTCTTTCCTTCAATCACCTCACAGAAGTCCAAGTAAGTGATCTTTCCATCATGATCGGTATCCAAAACGTCAAAGATCAAGTTTAATTCTGAGACCTGGCTCTTAATTTTACAGTGCTTGAGCACTTTTTCAAGTTCTGGTATATCAATCATTCCGTCCTTGTTTTCATCAAATAAGTTGAACACATTTCTCAAGTGTTGTTTGCTCTCTTTGATCTTTAAAATGAGGTATTCAATGGTTTTAATGGCCTTATCAGCGTTCTCTCTCACATTGGCTTCCTTCTAGGCGAGAGCCTCTTCTTTATCTTTCTCTGCCTAGAGTTACTTCTCCTTCTCTGCTTGCTCTTGTTCCTTCTTTATCTAACGTGAAGATTTGTTGGTTGATGGTTTGGGAGCTTTCTTGTCATCAGTTGATGCAACTACAGGAGCTTTGCTATCAGAAGCCTTTTCTGCCGCCTTTGATTCTCCTTTCTTCTTCATACTCTAAATAGGTAAAAAAAAGGTTGAAAGTACTCTGTTTATAATAGAGGGGAACTTCCCATGGACACTTTGGTTGGCTCTTTTATGCATGCACTGAAGCAACTTCCTGTATTTAACTTTATCCTAATCCATCACACGGAGTGCTTTCATCAACTATTCGATGTCCTTTTCAGG
This sequence comes from Uronychia setigera, assembly GCA_021439965.1. NCBI lineage: Eukaryota > Ciliophora > Spirotrichea > Euplotida > Uronychiidae > Uronychia > Uronychia setigera. The sequence goes on along the minus strand of JAGYYR010000036.1, from coordinate 653 downwards.
CATCTTCAAATTCAGATCGACTAAGATCATCTTTAACTGCCTCATGTAAACGTAGTCATTTTGAGTGAAGTCTCTTTTAATGCAAGCATCCAAAAATTTGATTCTCGTGGAATCTTTTCCCTTAGGAATGTTGGGCATTCTGGATATATCTCCTTGTGGGGGCACATCCTTCATGAAATCCTTAAATTTGTTCCAGATCTTGTCCAACTCACGGTTTCCTCCAGGGGGAAGTGGTTCCTCTTCTTCTTCGTGTTGCCCTGGCTTTGAAGCAGCTTTTTTAGCAGCAGCTTCTTTTGCATCTTATTCCTTTTTCTTCTTTTCAATCTCATCTTGCGCCTTTTTCTTCCTTTCGGCTTCCCTTAAATAATTAGAATTTTAGGTTTACGTTTCTGCATCATCGAAATCGTCATCAGCGTAATCTGATTCGATCTCCTCTTCAATATCATCTTTTTTCTTGTCTTTCTTTTCATTGCCCAGCAGCTTCTTGGTGTCTGCCAGGTGTTTCGCGAATATAGACATTGACAATTTAAATTATCACTATCCGCCAAATCAGTTAAGAAATGAGGTTAATCATGAAGGGGTTTTGGGGTTTTGGGGTTTTGGGGTTTTGGGGTTTTGGGGTTTTGGGGTTTTGGGGTTTTGGGGTTTTGGGG
>JAGYYR010000035.1:0-15308 GCA_021439965.1 Uronychia setigera | reverse complement strand
GCACTTTGACCTTATCTAGTTCCATCAACTATAAAGAATTTTTTCCCTTCTACAATAGCTCCTCCACCACATTTGGCTATTGTAGACTCTTCTCTATTTGCAGTACTTGAAGAATTTCTTGATTTTGGGAAGATTATCTTTCTTCCTTTTCCTTAAAGTGTTTTTGCTTTAACTGCCCTCATCGGGAGAAACTAAGCCCCTCTTGGTTTTGTTGATGAACTTCTCCTATTAGTAAGAAACCGTTCAGTCCCAATTGGTTGAGCTTATCCCATTTTAAACGGATTGTCTGTGCTCCTGATAAGTGAGTTGAGATAAATAGTATTAGACTTCTGTTTCCCTTGAATGTTTTGCTAATTTTGTTAATTTTGCTTTCCCTTCCTTTCACATGCTTCTCTTGACATCTTTTCATTGAACACGAGAGAATTATTTAGATGGCTCTTCTCATATTCTGATTATCCTCTTCTTTCTTGAGATTTTAATCAATGAGGTTTGTTTTAGCAAAATTCATTTTCATTGAATAAAGGTACCGATCCAATTTCACTGTGCCCTTTTTTGTCAATGATATTGCATGTGTCATCAATTCCACCTACTACTTCTTCATCTTTTGGTGAGTGGCATCCTCTTATTGGTCCATTAGCAACTTTTAAGCTTGAATTGTTTCCCGATGTTCCAATTTGTACTCCTGCTTTGATGCATGCCTAATGATTCTACCGAGACTGGCCATTATTTTGAGGATTTGTTCCGATCTGTTTTTCGTTCTCAAAGGTAGCTGAACTATATGCCTACCTCAAATAAGAGCTCATTTTATTAGAAGGGTTGTAGGACTTTGCCTCAAGATTCTCTGAATGTGGATCACATATAGGAGGTTGGCTGTTTGATTCATAGCCACCTTTGGAATTTACCCCAAAATTAAATGGGTATGAAGAATTTCCACCAAATTTCTCTCTTCGGTGTTCACTAAGAGGCATCTTCTACGCCTGGATGTAATTATGGTTTACATGATTGTGATTGTGGTAAACTGCTCTCTTCATCTAACTAATTTTGTGCTTGTTTTGCCTGAATCCAATCTAGCTGACCCCATCTGCATAGAGTGGGGATCTATTAATAGAATTGGTATGGAATAACCCAGGAAGATTAGAGTCTTTATCAGTCTAAGAGAAAAAGTTCTTAGTAATCAATGCTGCAGCTTCTGAAATCTTACTGCTTGAATTGAGGCTCAAATTTTATGTATGAGGAACTGAAACTGGGTTCGATATGAGTTTCTCATTGATTGTAGCTTATTAATTAGATTCATCAGTGATAGCTGTTGTTCCAGAGATCACACCCCCAACACTGCAGAGTCCTTTGGACCCGAGAGACCCATGAAATGATATCTGGTCACAGGATTTCTTATCTTGGAAAAGATCTGAATTCTTCTGGTAATTATGATTTTGTTTGCTGTTGAACATCTTCGGGGAAAGAGTCTTCTCTCCTATTGAATAGCCTTTTAAAGAGTACTTGTTCAGGATGTTTTGAACTTCCATGTTCTTTCTTCTTTAGAGCAGAATTCCTCCATTAGAGTATTCTCCTGCTATTTAACTTGGCTGCACTTGTGGTTGGGAGTTATTGCAAGGGTTGTTTGAGTGGGCAGAGGTCTTAATGCTCTGATTGAGTTTAGAGTTACTGATGGAGTGATGGTGATGATATCCTCTGGGCTTTCTTCTGTTTGAAGAACCAGGTTTTCCTGGGGTTATCATTCCTAACAGACAGTTAATTATTCCAAACCTCACTATTCGTTCCAAACCATTCAATATCTCCAACTACCGTTAATTTTAAAATCAGGAAACATGGATGACTTTCAGGCAGTCCCTTCATCTAAGTCCACAGTTCACTGACAATGAAATTTGACTTAAGAATCGAGGATTCCTTCCAAGGAGACCTCTAAATTGAATATCTTATGATAAACGCAAAACGCCAATAGTGTATCAGCTGTAAAGAAGAAACTATTTGTGTTTCCCAATGAATTTAAGAAAAACCTCGAATTAGAAGACATATGAAGCACCAAGAACATGGTGAAACAAAAACTTCTTTACAGGAAGCAATTCTTTGTTCCAGAACTAAGAAGAAAGGGAAATCCGACTAGGTCAGAAAAAATGAGCACTAGTGATGAAAATACATAACTAATTGCCAACTTCGCCCCTTAAGCAAAAACAATCCTACCTACTGATATTGCTGATTGAAAAAACTGCCCCTCAAATGATCTTGGAGTTAATTCCTAATTGCTCAATCGCCACCCTGATGAACAATGTTTTGCTGAAGAAAAGGCTCCTAATAATATGATTAATGGTCATTCACTGTCACCTCCATGCTGATTTAATTCCATTAAATCTTCAACGGTTCCTTCCAGCATGTAAGCGAAAAGGCTTAAGGCTACCAAACAAATGAGGATTAATAATAGTCGAGGTGTGTATGGAGGAGCAAATCAGAGTGCAGGGATCAGTTTTGAAGGAACTCAGACCAATTTCCTTAACTCTACTTTTATTGATCAATAGTCCAGTTTCAATGTGAAAAACCAAATTCTTATTCCTCTCACTATAAACGCTTGCATTCCATCTACTATTGATCACAGGAAGAGAGCTAGCTATGGAATGAGTTCCAATGGAGACAACTTGGAAAGTAAAAGCAGTAAGAGAGGGAATAATCGTATGATCCCACCATTGGACACAAGTGGATAAGTGACCATCTAATGCAATGATGAAAACTCAATGACAACCTAAGGAATTCCATCATTTCAGAAAACAGGTTCATAGTTGGGCAGCTAAGAGGCGTATAGGTCAGTGATGAATATTGAGTTTCAAATGGGACCATCATAGATGAGACTTCAAGGAAATAAAAACGAAAAGTCTAAATCCAATCTCTATCCCAAAATTCCTTCCTTTAGTTGATCTGCATATACTGGGAAATCTAATTATACCAATGAGATCTCATCTTGTGGAAGTGTGATCCTTGACAATGAAAGTAGATTACAAGATTATTCAAAATATAGAGGAAGTGGTGCCCTTGAAACAAAAGACCACGATAGATCATATGCATACAAAGACCAATTGCATAAATAAGGACGACCAATGGCGGACTCTAAATTTTCCAACTATGGGGCCACTACAAGTAAGTAAATACCTTTAATTTTTTAGGGATTGGAACTACTATGACAATGGGGAATAACAGCTTCATGCCTACAGACTACATGAGTGCAAATACAACCAAAAATTCTCATAGTAAAGGAATTAGTTTGATGGTCGATTTAAATAGCTAAAACAGCAAACAACTCTCAAAGAACAGGAATTTTATCAGTAAAAATCAATAAAACAGGGAGACTAACCAGATCTATGCTAAATGTCCTCTAAAGAAAGAAACAAGTTCAAGTCCACCAACAAGGAACGGTGAAAAATCTGATTCATCAGGAAGAAGAATTAACACTGCCATGACCAATCTTCCTTTAAGGAATCTCACTGATGCAGAAACTGAGGACAATACAATCAAGGAATTGAAAAATATCAACAAAGAAATGGTGAAGGCTAACCAAAAGAATAAGTAAAAACAAATTTAATCTGAGAAAGCATAAAAAATAAAAAAACGTCAGTAAACGACACAAGACAAAGAAAAAGTGAAAGTTGGTAGTAAGAACAATCCATTGTCTATTCCTTCAGTAAGGTAGCTAGATGAGAAGTCAGAGAGGAAAAACACTGTGTCAAATGAACTCAAGTATAGGAAATCAACCCCTAAACACTAGATTAATATCAACATTAAAAAATAGTACTCTTGTTAACCAACAGTAAAGAACCAATAAATATAAAGACCAAAAGAGAGTTCTGAGGAAAAAAAGCTAGAACATACTGATTCTCTGACAGATGATGAAGAAGATGAAATAGATAGGTAGAAGTGCAACCAGACTTGCGAGTCAACTGCCCTTGAAGAAGAGGGAAGAAGGGACTCCATCAGTCAAGCCAAGAAAAGCTTCTGGAATCCTCCTATGATGACGAGGATGATGGAATAGACGAAAATCTTCAAAGAGAAGATGAAGAAGAAAGAGAAGAAAATGAAGTTTGGACAAGAGAGATTGAAAGGGTAGGAAATTGAAAAAACTTAAGACTTCAATATAGGAGACGTAAACAAGTTTCCTCTAAGCAAGGCATACTTCGATTTCATATCCCCTGAAAACATTCCCACTGACTAAGCATGCTTAGATTAGTTCAGTTATCTATTCTTCGAAAGTAATGTGCCTGTGAAAACCACTAGAATGAAATTCATAAAATACAGCACTATAGGCTCTCAAGGGAACTTTGGCTCATTACTGACTCCAACCCATGAATTGATGGACTTGCCTTATTATGTGTTCAAGGATAGAAGTAAAGGTGCAAGAGTTCTCCTTGATCAACTATTGAGGAAGAAAAAGTAAAAAGAGGAGTCAAAGCGCTAAGTAAAGCCCTTTGTATCAACCATCACAACAGGTACAAAAACTTCTCTTCCATTAATTACGATTCCCAAAAAGATCCTTCCATAGAATGACAAAAAACAGACCTTGGAATCATCCAGAGGAGAGGAAACTATTCAAATAGACAAAGGGTAAAAGACCATTGAAGATGGTAGTACAGCAAACATTTTGAAGCCTTTGAATTTACAACATGTCAATTCTCACAATTTGGATTTAGACAAATGAGAACCAGATTACTACCCACATAGTTAATGAAGCCCCAATGAAAACTAAAGAAGTAATTCAAAGGAGACCTTCTAATTAAAAAATCTGACAGCTTTCCAACTAAGATCATAGAACTCCCAAGAATTAGCCAATTGAATTCTACTCAATATGGGTGGTGGTTATTTAAAAGGAAGATCAGTGATGCAATCCAATGAAAAAGGAGGAATTTTCAAATCTGCTGAATGTCCCTCTGTTGGACCTATTTGTTAGTTCGGCAATAATTGAAATCATTCATTGGACAAAGAGAACCATAATTCAGAATAGAGGAAGGACAGATCAAAACAAAATGATCCAAATTCTTCATTTGAACTTCAAAAATGTAATTTTTCTGACTTTTTATTGTTTAGTCCCAGAATTGCTAACAGAAAAACGGTCTGTAAGAGAGAATAGTGAGTTTGAAGCCAAACCTATTCAGCAATTCTAGATTCCTAAGAGTAGAAAATCCGGTTTATACTTAGATTTGGAGTAGAACCTTTCTAGCCAGACCAAAGATGTATTCAAGTGTTCTAAAGTGAATGCTTCCAATTTCTTTAAGAGTTCATAAAATTGTTCAAACAAACACAGGAGACATGGGACAACTAATGAAGTATCACCTACCAATGTATTGTTCATAAGTTGAATTTTAGTCGGGAAAGTCCTCAGGGTTTTGGTAATCTCAGGATATAGAGAAAATTATTAAAAAGCTCGACATCACAAGCGGAGTTAAACAAACAAGGTCCAGTCTTTCCAAATCTAATGAAGCTTCCAAAAACAACTTCCCACTTGTGAGGTAGCAACCTCAACCTCCACAAGAAGCCTTAGATGCAGACTCAAATAATACAGCTGATCTCCAAGCTTTCCTTGAATTTCTAAAGACAACGATAGTTGGGTCAGGAAGAATATCTCCTTCCCCGACTCCTCACTAATTACATTAACCATTCTCTGTTTAACACACTTAATATGAATTAACTAAGACATTTAAGGAAAATCGCGCCTAAGCATTCACCTTTTCATTTAGAATGATTTCAGCAATTTAAAGGGAGAGGAATTTCTCTGGTTAGATATCAAAACAGTTTCCTGAATATTCTGGGAAGAAATTTCTGCTCATAGAACGGTGGAAATAACTACAACAACAATAACACGTTCATGAACAAATTCTTTACCTCCAAACATTCCCAATTTCGACCAGATGACATTGAGAAGTTCCTCACAAACAAGAAGTTTTCCTATGAGGTTAGAAATGGTGAGATAGTCCTCCAATTCTGTCCAGTTTGCCCCAAGCATCACAACCACGACAAAACAAATATGTACACATTGAACATAAAGGCAAGCAATGGAGTCTGGAATTGCTTCAGATGTGGGCAACATGGCAATTGGTTTGAATTTAAGAAACGCATCCTCTACCCAGAGCTAACCAACACTGATGACTTAGTAAGCTCTGTAGTGCAATAAAGTGAAGAGATCAAAGTTGATATTCGTTTGGCCTACAATTGATTTGACAACATTCGGAACAAAATTTATCAGAAAGTCAACAAATATCTTTCAGGGAAAGAAAAAGGGCAGAGAGGAATTAATCAAGAGATCTTGGAGCTATATAGAGTGGGCAGTGACAAAGCAAAATTTAGGAACAGTGAAGATGAATTAGAGTATTTCCCAGTAGTTAGTTTTCCTTTCTATGGGAAGAGATCAAAAAAACAATTGATCAAAGATCAAGACTCTAAATCAGAAGTGCTTGAAAAAAAAGAAATGAACAATGATCCTAGATTTTCATTGATAAAAATGAAAATCCGAGGACTAGGCAAAGAAAACAAACACATGCAGAGATTTGAACCAGCAGGTATTAGATTAAGGTAATGAATTTCCAGTTCATTTCTAGTGGGCTATTTGGGATGAATACTGTTCCAGAGGATGCTACGGAGATTGTTGTCACTGAAGGAGAATTCGATGCAATGAGTGTAAGGTAGCAGACGGGAAAGCCTGCAGTTTCTCTTCCTAATGGTGCTACTAGTTTACCTTTGGAATGCGTAAAAATGCTTGAAGATTATGACAAAATATATCTATGGATGGACTCTGACTAGATAGGGCAGCTGCAATCTGAGAAATTTTCCCAAGTAAGAAGAATTTTAACTTTCAGAAACTTGGTGTAAATAGAACATTTATCATCAACCCCAGAAAAGATGATCCAGATGGGCCCAAAGACGCTAATGAAGCAATTCAAAGGGGCTTGAATATCAATCAGTACCTAAACGAGGCACAAACTCTAACTCAGAAGAACATTGCCTCTTTTAGTGATTTGAAGGATAAGGCTCTTTAGCATTTACTGGAGAAAAGAGTAGATCATGGTGTGAAAAGTTTAAGTTTTGACTGGTACAATTAGAAGATGAAAGGATTCCGAGGAGGAGAGATTACTGTTGTAACAGGTGGGACAGGTTCAGGGAAAACTACCTTTCTCAGTTAGTACTCAGTAGATTTTGCCCTATAAAAAGTAGCCACTCTCTGGGGTAGTTTTGAAATTCGAAATGAGATCCTTGCTGCTGGGATGCTTCAACAATACGCTAGATCAGATATGAATAATGACAGAGTTTTACTAGAGGAAAAAGCATCAGAGTTTGAATTGATACCTATGTACTTCCTTAACTTCTTCGGTTCAACTGATATTGAAAAGCTATTTTTTACAATGGAATATGCTGTGCACGTCTATGATGTGAATCATATAATCCTTGATAACCTACAGTTCATGTTGTCTGGATAAGCAGTTGGAATGTACAAGTTTGACCTTTAAGATCAAGTAATTTCCAGGTTGAGATAATTTGCCACTCACCATAACACGCATATTACTCTAGTCATTCATCCTAAGAAGGTAGATGACGATGATGACCTTACCATCAGCTCTGTATTTGGTTCAGCAAAGGCTACCTAGGAAGCAGACAATATTTTCATTTTCCAGAATAGATATGATTATCGGTTCCTTGATGTGAGGAAAAACAGATATGATGGAGAGATCGGAAGAATTCCATTAGGCTTTGACAAATCCTGCAAGAGATATTTCTAGTTGACTGATAAAGAATTGGAGCAGATCCATTCAAGAGGAATTAAGGTGAAATAAATAATTGAAAAGAGAATAGATGAGTTTGGAACTGTTGAACCAATGAAGGACAAATCAATTCCTGTGAAAATGGAAGAGATTAGTCGAGAACTGAACTAAAAGCTTGCAGAGAAGGTTTTGAAAGCGAAAAATGGAAGAGTGATTTCACATAAAAAGGAAGATGAAGAAAATGAAGAAGACAAATCAAAAATTGACGGTGACTTACTTGGGAAGTCAGATGATGAATCAAGTGGAGATGAAGGAGGAAACTCTTCGCCAATAAGCAGTGCACCATAGGGAACTACTGGATCCTAAACTCCTCCAAAGCTAGACCCAAGTTATCAAGGTCTAAAATCATTGAAATAAGAGGAAGACTGGTCAATAACAGAATCTATCGAATATCCTGTTGAGGAAGGATTTAATTCATTGAAGACAAATTAAATTAAACAAAATAATGAAAAATCATCTACCACTCAAACTCATGACCCATTCTAGGACCCCATCCCAGCTGAGCCAATAACAGAAATAAACCTATAACAGGAAGTCGAGCAAGAGGTTGAGCAAGAGGGATACTCAAGTATGGAACATTTTTCTGACATTGATCTTCCCTCACTTCAAGATGAAACTTATGATTAGCTCCTAGCAATGTCAAAACCAAAACTCGTTGACGATGTGACTCCCAAAGACAACTTTCACACCAAAGAGAGTCTCTAAAGCACCTAAGCTGGGCAGTATTAGTACGCTCAGAGTGTGGAGGAGCATTACTATGATGAAGCAGCCTGGGGATCAAAGAGAGACTCAAAGAAATTAAAGAATATGCTGCTATAGAAATAGAAAGGCAAACCTGAACCCTCGGATGATGAAAGCGGTTTGGAATCGGATCAAGAAGATCTCGGGATAAAAATGTCGGAAGAAGAGTCAGACTATGAGAAGCGATGATGAGTGTCTCGCCTACCAGAAGAATGTTGATTAGAGGATCAGTTTTACTGAAGAGCATACCAAAGCCTCTAAATCCAATCAATCAAATTTACTTATTGAGATCTAGAGAAATTATCTTAATTTATGTTTGAAAAACCTCAATATAGTAATTAGGAGATAGGTAACCTTATCCTCTTCATTTGTATTACAAGTTAAAAAACGATTTTTGGATTCTTCCAAGAAAAAGGCGTTTGATAATCTTTCTTACTTAGTTGTTCTTAGCTATTCTTTCTCCTTCCTATTTTTTGCCTTTTTCTTTCATGTAGCACTCGATCTTAGTATGAAAGCTCTACTCGCTCAAGAGATGGATGGTTCTCTGGTATTTTCTTGACTTAAGGCTAGGTGAATAAGGAGAAATTCACAAATGATTGATGAGTTCGTATCCTCAGAATTTTTCTCAGTACTTAAGGTTGAAGACAATTATGAATAAATTTTAGAATTCAACAGTGTTGCTCAATGAATAAGTTTGCTAAAGTCAAATGAAATTGAAATCTAGGTAGAAGGTAACACCCAACCATAAGGAGAACGATGGGAAGTGAGTTTGAACAAAGTTACTTTATCCTCTTTGAAGTTTGAAATTTGATTGAAGGTTTTAGTTAATTGTTGTTTGAATTGATAAAAATTGAAATATTGAAAAAGGTAGAAATCATGGTCAAATTCTCCGTTTCAATTTGAAATTTCTGGATGAGGTTAATCTTGAGGAAATCTTGCTCCTGATAAGGTGTTTTCCCTGATTCAAGCATCAATGATATAGATGTCCTGGAATTAGTATAAAGTATTAGACATATCTCCCGGAAATTTAGCCAGTTAAATCGATTTAAATCGGAGATATGAGATTAAATGAGTTACCTCAAAATTCTTCCCTCTCAAATTCACCAGCCCTCCGTCCTAGGCCAATCCTCTTCCTGCATTGGTATACAGAGTAGCAACGTGTTAATGGTTGAGAAGCGGACAAAATGAGCAGCATGGCGACTGCTGGGGACTAGGAAGTTGAATAGAAAAATGTTGGGATGCGATATTGAGATTCGGGAAGAAAACAGAAAGTGCAAACACGCCCAGGTATCGGCAGAGATTTAACAGACAATTAGTATAGACAACAAGGATTAGGTTGAAATGTTAATTAGAGAGAAGACGCCATCAAAGGGGACGTCCCTCAATTAACTCAGAGGAGTGTTCATTTCTTCTTGGTAACTCTCTTCTTGGCTCCTCCTTTCTTGGCGGCGACCTTCTTCTTTGGGGCGACTTTCTTTGCTGGCTTTCTGGCGGCGACCTTCTTCTTTGGGGCGGCCTTCTTGGCGATTCTCTTGGATCCGGCGGCCTTGGTGGCTTTCTTTGCGACCTTTTTCTTTTGTACTCTCTTTGCTGCGACTCTTGCTAAAAAAGAAATAAGAACAATGCTCAAGGTTGGGCTCATGGGGGACAGCACCTGTAGGTGATTGCTCACTCACAATGCTGTGCCTCATGAATAGTTGAAAGTTCTAGGAAGGAGGACTTACCCATTGTGTTTTAGGGATTTTTCAATTTGTTAATTGGTATTTAACAGCTCAAATTTATACTTTTCCGATGAGCAATTATAATTTTTCAATGGCCAGTATTCCTTTTCGACAGGAGCCCCACCTAAAATCGTAATATGGGCCAATACACCCCCTTTCCCTTCAATTTTCTTAGTCCTAGGTGTGCTCTATGTTGGTCCTTGCCGCCAGAGCTTCAGTAGAGCTCGTTAATGTCCCTTTAAGACTAATTATCTGAGTTAATCCTTTCGGATCAGATGCATAACCCCTCAAAGAGGCCAGAAATAAATTGAGTTGGCTGGATGTGATAGACTCACAATCTCTCCCAAGCTTCTTGATGAACTTGAGAACATGAAGAAGACAGTAAGGGATTTTTTTATTTGAGCAGATCTCAAGAAAACTTTCACCTCAATAGGCTAAGAAAGATAAGATCACCAAAGTGAATGCCAACCAAGCTAATTTCAGATGGGGAATGAACGAAGACCCAATGGCCACTGAAAAACTTGCAGAAGGAATTAGAAACTTTGCTAAAGGTATTCCTTAATCTTAAACCTCAAAGATCTTGAAAAACTAGAAGGAATCGTTAAAGAAAAGCTTGCAGCAAAAGGAAACAAAAAATGAACATATAAATCTTGATGATAAGCCATACATCTCACGCATGTGCCAACTCAATTATCTCTCCTGGGTTTCTGAATGAAGCTCCCATAACAAATGTCTTGTATCCAAATTTCTTATAGTAGTTGTAAATTGAGGAGACGCTCTTCACTCCAGGGTCAGTTGAGGAGTCAGTGTATTCATTTCCAGTTGACTTTTTATACCAGTCGAAAATTCTTCCAACGAATGGTGAAATGAGAGTAACTCCAGCCTCTGCGCATGCTACTGCTTGCCAGAAATTAAACAAAAGAGTGAGATTGCATTGAATTCCTTGCTTCTCAAGTCTTTAATTAAATAACGGACACCTACTTTTCAGCAGCTTTTATTCCTTCCCAGGTGCTTGCAATTTTGATGAGGATTCTCTTCTTGTCAATCCCTTCTTCTTTATAAAGTTTTATGATTTGATGGGCCTTCTTGATAGTTGCTTCAGTGTCAAAGCTAAGTCTGGCATCAACTTCTGTTGAAACATAACCAGGTACAATGTTCCTAAAGATTCATTAAAGATACCCATACAAGATTTGCTTTCCAAATAAGACACTTAATTTGTCGCAAATCAATTTCACCAGGTTTCCTCCTTTGGCATGTTTCTTCCCATACTAACTTGTTAATCAACTGAAATACTTCGATGGCTTTTTTGAATAGACTGTTATATTCAGGCATGGATGCTGCCTAGAGAAGTAAAGTTGGATTGGTGGTTGAGTCTGTTGGTTTGAACTTTTTAATAGAATTGAAGTCTCCAGTATCAGCTACCACAACGGTGACCTAAAGAACAAGTTAAAAGAGATAAAATTGAGGGTTGGGTACTTTCTTGAGTTGAGAGAGAACTGATTGCTTTGGCTGCTTTTTGGCTGATGTCTTTTGGACTCGTTTGTTGTGTTTCTTAGATGGTGCTTTAGATACTGATCTTTTTACAGATCCTGATCGTTTAGCGGACTTTGAAGCTACTCTCGCCCTCTTGGTTGAAGATTTGGTTGGTTTCTTGGAAACTGATCTCTTCCTTTTTCCCAGTGCTGGCATTCTTAATTTATAATTATTTATTCTCTCCTTAGTATTTAGAACAAATTTCATCATTTTCTTTAAGAAGTAGAGGACAAAGGGCAATTGCCAAAAGAATCTAATTTCCACTATTCTCAATGTATCAACTTGATCGATCAATTTCAATTTTTCATGGAGAAGAATTAGTGTTGTGATTCGGACGGAGATAAAACTCAAATGATTAGTTAACGTAATAAATACAAATTTAAATGCCATCAGATAAAAAAGAGGCTCCTAAAGAGCACCCTAATGTGGAATACATTAAGAGAGATGATATTGGTCTCATTATTTCAAAAGGGCTTGCAGTGACCTATAAGTCTCAACCAAGACATCCTATCGATTTTCTTGCCAAATGGCTCCTCAAATACAATACAATTTTGAAAACACAGGAAGAAGTAAGGCGCGTAATCCTCAAATTTAGATTACTGAATAAAACATCAACTCGAAGGACAAGAGAGATGAACATGAGAAAACAGTGATGAGGAAGGAAAAACAAAAAATAGTAGAAGCGAAAGAGAAAGAAGCAGTGAAGAAGGAAGTGGAAAATTTTAAAAGAGATGTCAGCAAAAGTGATGATCTGGCTGATTTGCTCTAGGAGCTTACCTCATTTTTGAAAACTCACACCAACTCTACTGGAGTCTATATTGGAAAGCTAGTCAAACCATACAAAGAGATTACCGATGAAGGTGATGATTAAGCTCATCTCGATCCTGAGGCAAAGGAAGTCGTCCAATATTTGTTCACAAGTGATGCTGAACATGACTTCATGGTTGATTAAACCCTTTCTTAACAGGAAGGACTGACTCATGATGTGTTCATCACTAAACCTGAATCAGAAACTCCTACTCCAGCTGAGACCCCTCCACCAGGTGAAGAACAACCTGAAGTGGTGAAGGAAGAAGATCTGACCCCTGTTTTTTAGTACGTGAAAGAAGTAGTGAGAGAACCTAGAATGAAATATTTCAAGGTCCCCAGATTAGGCTCTTACTTAGCAGTGTAGCTAAAGTATAAATCATGTCTATATGAAGAGTCTCTGGACGCTGCGTTTGCTGATCACTTAGAGTGCATGAGGAAAAGAGCTGAACAGGAAAAAGAGATAAAAGAGTATGAAGAAAAGATGTTAGTTGAAAAAGAAGAGAAATCAAATGCAGGAGGAGATGAAGAAAAGGTTGAAGAGAAAACGTGGGAGGACATTAAAGAGAAACCTTACGAGACCTAATACCAGAAATATGTGATTGGATTGGACACTCTTGGCTAGGACAGGGAACTATCAGAGGAGCAGTAGAAATTTGTGCTTGATATCGTCCAATATTTTTCATCTTGCTGGGAAAACATTGAAATTAAAAATCTAGAAAAGGACATTAAAAAAAGATACGCTGATACTCAAAGCAATGTTCAAAAGGAAGAAGAGAAAGAACTAGATGCCGAGTCAACAGGTAAAGGAGATGAAGAGCAGAGATTCATTGAAGAAGCACTAGCAGAGAAAGAAGATCTTGAAGAAGAAGAGAAAAATGAAGAGATTAAAAGGCTGAAGTACAGATTTCAATCTGACCAACTGTGCTTGGAAGACTCCAAAAGCGATTTGATGCAATTCACCAATGTGAAAGTCATTAAAATGTCTAGGATCTTCTAGAGTGTTTTCTACCTTCTCAGATATGAGAGAGAGAGCATTTGTGAAGTGAAAACTAACAAAATTTTTTGGAAGAGAGCAAAAAACCTATTTAATGTCAAATTTTTTGACAAGATCCAAGAATACAGTCCATTTGGACCCAAAGAGGAAGAGTACAAGAAGTACTGGATGATCAATTTCATTGAGAAAAACCTAGCAGGAATCGAAATGGAACAAGTTGAAGAATACTCCTCAGCATTGGCTAAGCTTTACAAATGGCTCCTTAACACCATTGAGCTCAGGAAAGAAGATATACTAAAAAGAAAAGAACACAAGGAGAAATTGAGGGCTGAAAGAGAAACTTTAATAGAACAAGAGAGCGAGAGGTGCCAAAAAAGAGATGAACAAATGGAAGAAGCTAGAATAGTAAGTAGTAATGTTTAATCATTTTAGGATTGGGAGTCTAGAAAGGAGGCAGAGAGGCAATCACAACAACCAGCAACTAATGAAGATGGAGAAGGAGATGAGAAAGCAGAAGAAGTTGAAAAATTTGATGAGAGTGCTTGGATCGCTCTTTTTGACGAGGAAAACCCTGAGTTCATAATTCCTGCTGAAATCCTCGATGACATTGATAATGACTACGAAGGAGTGCCTGTGATGGAGGAATCAGCATGATTCATACCTTAAGAGTTAATTCATCTTAAACCCCCTGTGCATCTGAAGATTTTACCTCTATCCACATTCCTAAACCACTCATTTACACCTAGTATGCTTCTTCGTTTGTGATTGAGTGAGTCTAGTTTCGCTATCATTATAATTGTCAGTGCATGCACCAGTATTTAATTTAAAACAAACTGCATCCACTTTTTGTCTTCCCCTCTGAATTTTTCGTTTCTTCAAAGTCCACTTGATAAAGAGACTGGTTTAAAATTTCTAATGAGTCCTCCCTCTCATTATTAGAAAACTAGTACTGATTAGGGTTCTCTCTATCTATTAATCAGAGTTGGTAAATACCAATTTCAAAAATATAGTGCCCTTGATTAAAGAATTGAGGCCTTAACTGTCATAAACCTACCATTAGCATTATACAATAGATTCTTTCATTGATCCTTCATGTTAAATTGAGGCAATGGGGTTTTGTGGAATTGGTTTTAGATGAAAGCCATGTTATTGTAAGCTTTTTTCAACTTTGGGTTATTCTTGGCTGCTTCGTGTAAATGATCTAATGCCATGTTGTGATTCTTCTTCCTTTGATTTTAAGATTCATGCTTACTTGAAGTAAGATAGAGCCAAATCGCAAATCCTATTTGAAAAAGAGTAACAATTACTTTTTTGAGATTTATATATACAAACCTATATTTAATGAAATCTATCTCAAGACATCATATGTTCCAGAGATACTGATAAAAACAAATTTGAGGAAAGAAACGAGATTTTAAAAGTTTTGGAGACAAGTATTTTTGTTCCAATTTATTCAAGTGAATTTAATCCAATTTAATTTGGAGATAGACTTTGGATCTTTAAATTTTACTCAATAGGTAAGACCTTTTTAATTTTTGTTTTACTTGTATTTTGATTCTCTTCAACACAAATGTAAATTTCGAAATAGATTGAAGATTTTAATTAACATATATGAAATAATTAATTGCATGGTTAGCGAATCCAAGTTAAGTGATCCATTCGCTGACTAATTCCACCGTCAAGGACCTAGTTCCTCTTCCA
>JAGYYR010000034.1:2911-15454 GCA_021439965.1 Uronychia setigera | reverse complement strand
GGTCAACAACCAACAACACAACTGAGACCAAATTCAAAGACTTTGTCAGTCTGGCCCAGATTATCAAAATCTCGGCATCTAGTATAGCGACTACTGCTGCTTTTGATTTCCAAAAACTGGTCTTTGATGCAGTAACTGTCCAAAAGTCATTGCCGGCAATCCAGATTGATTTTACGGACACCAAAACCACAGACAACTCAACAGTTTTCAACACATTGACTACTGTGAACACATGTTCTTTCTTCCAACTCCTCAAAATCTCTAACATGGACCAAAGGACAGTAAGCCTGACAGCAATTAACCCTACTGGTGTTACTTTTACTAGCAATGCCATCCAAGTCACCAACTCAATTCTCACTTTCTCAACTTCAACCTTCACTACTATCACTGCTCCCGCTGACTGCAAACTTATCATGCTTGATGGGGTTGAACTCACTTCAGCAACTCTTGCAATGAACAGCATTACAGCAGCCGGAAACTTTGTCTTGTTTGATGTCTCCAACACAACAACAACTGTCAGTATTACGGGTTTGACAGTTGGGTCCTTCACTGACAACTCTGGGGCTAGTGGAGTTGTCAACATGATGAAATTTGACAAAGTTCAATCAGTTACTTTGACCACTATGTCTTTTGCATTCTCAGCTCTACCTCTTGGTGAGACATCTAAGTTCTTATACTACTTTGTTTCCAAGCCGGTCGCAGCAGCCGTGACCCAATCTGTCACCACAACTACCTGTACTAATTGTGTTTCACTATTCTACTGTGAAAATCAGGTGCAGGATGCTTTTGATACCTCCATCACAATTTCTGGAGTTACCCTCACCACCTCAACCAACGCTCTCCACTTCATGAAATTAGTTCAAAATGCCCCCAACAAGTACAACGTCACAGTTTAGAATACGACTTTGGCCGCAGCTAATCTAACTACTACAGGTTATTTCCATTTTCTCTATTCTTATGCCAGTCCTGATACTACTCAGAAATCTGCTATTACATTCACGACAGTGACATTCACGAACGTGAGCGATCAAACTGGAGATCAAGTATTCGTGAAGATAGATGGACAATTTGAAGTGGCTATGACTACTCTGACTCTGGAAAGTAGGAACATTGCTAGTGGAAATTTCATTCAAATTCTTAACAAAGGAAAACTCACCTTAACTAGTGGAACTCTCTAAAGTAAGAAAGAAGTCTAAAACTCCAATAGCTCTTGCTTAGACTGCTGGTAATTTTATTGATGTCAATGATGGTACATTAATGCTGAGCGGAACTACTATAAGTGGTGTCAAAATGACAGCAGGAAAACTCATCAATGCTGCTGCTGCTTCTACTATCTCTGTTGCTGCCTCATCTTCCCTTACTGACATTCAAGGAAACGTAGTCAACCTTGCAGGTATGAGTTTTCTCACCATTGACACTTCTCAAATTAATCGTAAGTGGAATTGTAACTCTAACAGATACTGTTGATTCTCCAACTGTCACTGGAACAATGGTCAATTGTGATAATAGTACCATTACTTTCAATGTTGCAAAACTGATCTCCAACCTGAAAAGTGGCCCTGGAATTGTTGCTTATAACTCCAGTGTTCTTTCACTCACGAATGGAGAGATGACCTCTCTTGGAATGGACACTCCTACTCAAAATGGAGGAGCTATTTTAGCTGCTTACTCAAAGGTCACAATCACTGGAACTGCATTCAAAACCAACAAGGGACTATATGGTGGTGCGATATTCCTCCTCTATGATGCTGATGCTGACAGTACTGCCAATGACTTAGTGCTTCCTTCTTCTCCACCAGATTATGGCAATGCCACAAGCTTTGCTGCTTCTGTCACTGACAAGTCAACCACAATTAGTGGAGCTACCTTTACTTCCAATACTGCTACGAATAATGGTGGAGCCATATTCACATGGCATAACCCAACAACAATCACTGTGACTGGAAGCACTTTCACAACGAACACTGCTGTTATTGGAGGAGCCATGCAGTACTATGATAAAGTCATTACTGAGACAGTTGCAAATACATATACAGGAAATACTGGATCTACTGCTGGAAATGACACCATTCATTATTAGTAAGTTTTTGAGATGAGCCTTTAGTTGCAATGGCCAATTCACAATGGGCTTTGCCATTCCCTCTGGTAAAATTCAACGTTAAATCTTAGGTTGTTAGACAATGACTGTGACTGATGGTAGCACCTCGGAAAAATATTCTTGCGTCACCCCAAAGAAGTTTGACGTTAACAATTGGGTTTGCGCTGACACATGTACTCCAGCCAATGCTAATATTCCATTTTGTCTTCGTAATGTATTATGACTAATAAGAATTAGCTAGTGGAAACTTCTTTGTTGATAGCACTAGTACTACTCATAACTATGAAGTCGGAACATCAACAAGGCCATTTAAATCAGTGGCAAATGCTTTTAAGTTAATCAGGGATTCAGGGCATCTGCCTTCTGGATAAGTCATTATTGAATTAGCTGGTAATTCTGAAGATGTCTTTGGCCTTGGGGAACTCATCAGTACCATTCCCAATGGATAAGCTGCCAACATTTAGGTGAAATCAACTTCAACCAAAGAAGTGAAATTGAACGATGCAGCTGCTTCAACTAAACTTCTCATATCTCTTACTGAAGTAGTTACCACTGGAGGGACTGGTACTCTTGAATTTAATGGTGTCCATTTGAAGTAGTACACAACAGCCAACAGTTCAACTGCATTCATTGTTAATCCTGACACTTCCAACATAACTTTCACCTCTACTTAAGTTTCCCTAGTCGGATCACCTATTCTTGAAAGCTCAACTATGGGAACACTTTCTATTGATGGTTCCACTTTCAACATGGAGCATCATGGTTCTTCAGCTTTCAAGTTGACCATTGCTTCAAGCACCATGACTTTCAGTAAAGTTTTCTTATTACCTTAGATGCCTCAACTTTCAATCATAGCTTCAGAGCTGCTGCTTAGAGCCCAGTTTTCGATATCACAACAGCTGGAAACGTTGCATTCACAGGAGTCAACCTCTTCCAAGAAGTAGTGGATGGCAGTACTGTTGCAACAACTGATGGAAAATTGTTCAACTTTGCTCTATCTGCCGGTACAGCAAGCACTAACTAGGTTGTGTGGGCTGAGACTAAACTGTGGACTTTCTAGAGTCCAATTCAATTGATTATGGCTACCATGACGAGCATGGTTTCTGACAACACATTCACTTTCACTACCCTCAACCTGAAAGACCTGAATATGCCGAATGCACATGCAGTACTTAAGTTCGTCTATACTAACGGAGCAACGACCACTCCTGTTGTATTCAACCCTCTACAAGTTGTCTCCAGTACAATTTATTCACTCATTGAGCATGTGAGTAGTGCATCTCAAGAACTCTCCCTTACATCCTTATCAATTGGCACAACTACCACCATTAAAAAGCATATTGTGAAGAAATCCATGGGTAAACTTACAATGGCAGGGAGTTCTACCATTGAATTGACATCTGAATCTGGTGCTTAGCTATTCTACCTTGACGGGTGCATTGGTGCAATTGCAGGCATTACTTATTCATCACTGGCAGTACCTGGGGATTTCAACATTTTTAAGGTGATGAATTCAACTGGAGCTATGGCGATTGGCACTTAAACTGTGACATTACTGACTGACACTTCCGCAGACTCCGCAAACGTTGTGCTTTTCGATTTCTATAATAATCAAGCTCTGACGCTTGATACATTTGCTGTCACATTTGCTACAGCTGCTACTACAAATTTAAACAAATTTGTCTTCAAATTCGTTTCCAAGCCTGTTGGAGCTGATGTTGCCTATACACTAGCAAACGTTGCTTGCACTAAATGCATCTCAATGATGTATTGTGAAAATGAAACAGGAGATGCTTTCAACACATCTCTTGCAGTCAGTGGAACATTCACAATGACAACCACTACTTCTGCAATACATTTCCTCAAACTTCTTCAAAATGCTGTATAGAAATTTGATGTCACTATGACTGGACTAACTATTGAAGCTGAGAATCTTTCAACAATGGGATACTTCAATATTCAAAACACTGCCACAGTCACAGCAGCATCCAAGCTAACTCTCTCTGGGGTTACCATTAATCATGTTAGCAATCAAACTGGAGTACAAAAGCTTCTTGAAGTCAATGGGAAATATGAAGTGGATATCACAGGATCCACAATTGCTGCTAGAGTTCTTGAAATGGGACCATTCATTAATCTATAAAGCAACGCAATCTTAAACATTATTGCTTCTTCAACTATAACAGGTAATTCCAAAATTAATATCTTAGGATTCTCAATGACTGCTGGAAATATGATTGATCTTGCTACAACCAGTACTTTGACCATAAATGCAAGTACCATCAGCAGCACTGTGATGACTGCCGGATATTTGATCAATTCAAGCGCATCATCTGTCTCTATTGCTGCTTCTTCAAAGCTCACTAACATCCAAGGAAATGTCATTAAGGTTGCAACTAGTACTTTAGGAATTGACACTTCTGAAATCAAGAGTAAGAAAGTCTGATAATAAACTTAGATACTGAGGCTTCTCCAACCGTTACTGGAACAATGGTTACCTCAGATAATTCTACTCTTACTCTTAACGCTGCCGATTTCATATCTAATAAGAAAAGTGGACAAGGAATAGTTGCCTATAACTCAAGTAACAAAAAAGGAGTAATTCTTTAGGTGTTATTTCAATGACTAATGGAGAAATGACTTCTCTCGGACTTGAAACCCCAACCTAGAATGGAGGAGCTCTCCTAGCTGCTTACTCAAAAGTTACGATCACAGGCACCTCCTTTAATACGAACAAAGGTCTCTATGGGGGAGCTATCTTCCTTCTCTATGATGCGGATGCAGACAATACTGCTAATGATGTCGTCTTACCTGCTTCTCCTCCTAACTATGGAAACGCTACTAGTTTTGCTGCCAGTGTGACCGATAAGTCTTCCACTATTAGTGGAGCTACCTTTACTTCTAATGCTGCTACCAATAACGGAGGAGCAGTGTTCACATGGCACAGTTCAACTACAATCACAGTCACAGGGTCTACCTTCACAACCAACACTGCAGTGGTTGGAGGAGCCATGCAGTACTACGATGCTGTCATCACTGAGACAGTAGCTAATGATTACTCAGGAGGAAACACAGGCAGTACCTACGGAAATGACACCACTCATTATTAGTAAAGAATATTGTTAACCATGTAGCTGCAACGGAAAGTACTCGATGGGTTTCACAGTTCCAACATGTAAATCACTTTCTTCTAACATACTTAGAGTGCTAGCTCACTTTGACAATGGGAGATGGATCAACATCTGAATCTTTCTATTGCGTTGGCTCAAAACTATTTGACTTGGATACTTGGAACTGCGTTGACTCATGCACTAAAACTACAGCTTCAATCAAATTCTGTCTGAGTAGGTTGAGCTTCCTAATTTTCAGCCTCCACGGGCAGTTTCAAAGTGGACAGTACTAGCACCACTCACAGTTATGAAGTAGGGACAGTAGCTAGACCATTTAAATCAGTGGCTAATGCATTCATGCTCCTCAGAGATTCTGCTTTCATCTCAACTGAAGCCATTGTCATTGATCTTACAGGGTCTTCTGAAGACCTCTTCACTCTTGGTGAACTCATCACTACTATTCCCACTGGTGGAAATGTGAACATTGAAATCAAGACTACTTCAAGTGCTGAAATTATGATCAAGGATACCATAACAAACAAGTTCACTATCACTTAAACAGCAATAGTTACAACTGGAGGAGCTGGTACTGTGAAATTCAATGGAGTGACTTTGAAGCAATACACAGCTGCCAATAGTGCCACACCTTTCATAGTTGACCCTGATACAAGCCTTACTTTCCTTACCACAAGTGTTTAAATGGCTGGATCTCCAATCCTTTCAAGTTCTGCGATGAAAACTCTTCTTATTGATGGGAGCACTTTTGTTATGGAACACCATGGGAGTTCCACATTTGCTGTTACCATGGGCTCAAATACTTTGACTCTTAGTAAGGATTTGCTGGTAAAATTTCAGATGCTTCTACTTTTACATCTAGTTTCAGATCAGCAACTAATGCTCCAGTCTTTGATATCACCACAGCTGGAGATATTGCCTTCACTGGTACCAATGCATTTAGTGAAGTAGTTGATGGTAGCACAGTAGCAACAACCAACGGAAAACTATTCAACTTTGTGCTTTCAGCAGGAACAGCGTCAACCAACCAAGTAGTCTTAGGAACAACCACTATGACTTCATTTTAAAGTCCTAGACACTTGATTTATGCCATGATGACTGACATGGTATCTGACAATACTTTCACTTTCACATCCCTCACATTGAATAGCCTAAATATGCCTAATTCAGAGGCAGTTCTCAGATTCGAATACACCAGTGGAGCCACTACCACTCCAGTAGTATTCAATCCACTGGTGATCACCTCCAGTACCATACATACTGTGGTAGAGCATGTCAGTTTTGCTACCCAATAGCTCTCTTTGACTGCTCTCTCTATTGGTACGTCAACAACCATCAAAAGCCATATCATTAAGAAGACAAAAGGAAATCTTACAATGGATGGTGCATCCACTATTGACCTGACCACTGAGGCCATGGGAAAGCTGTTTTATCTTGATATGTGCACAGGAAACATTGCTGGCATTACTTATTCATCATTAACAGTGCCAGGTGATTTCAACATCTTCAAGGTGATAAATTCTACTGGTTCAATGGTAATCGGAACACAAACTGTGACTTTGCTCACAGATACATCAGCTGACACTGCTAATGTTGTTCTCTTCGATTTCTATAATAATCAAGCCCTAACACTTGATACGTTTGCAGTGACATTTGCAACAGCAGCAGCAACCAATCTTAACAAATATATCTTCAAATTCGTTTCCAAACCAGTTGGTGCTGATGTTGCATACACTCTTGCCAATGTTGCTTGCACAAAATGCATCTCAATGATGTATTGTGAAAACGAAACAGGAGATGCTTTCAACACCTCTCTTGTAGTAAGTGGAACATTCACCATGACTACTACAACATCTGCTATCCACTTCCTTAAACTTCTTCAAAATGCTGTATAGAAATTTGATGTCACCATGAATGGACTAACCATTGCAGCTGAGAATCTCTCAACAATGGGATACTTCAATATCAAAAACACAGCCACAGTCACAACAGCATCCAAGCTAACTCTCTCTGGAGTAACCATCAATCACGTATCCAACCAAACAGGAATCCAGAGAATACTGGATGTGGATGGAAAATATGAAGTAGATCTTTCAGGTACAACAATTGCAGCTAGGGTGCTAGAAATGGGTCCATTCATAAAGCTCCAGAATATGGCAGTCCTCAACATTATCGCATCATCAACCATCACTGGTAAGCAATTTAAATAATTAAATAGGTTCAACTGTGGCTGCTGGAAATTTAATAGACATGATGACAACAAGTACTCTTACACTTAACGCAAGTACAATTAGTTCTACTGTTATGACAGCAGCTCCTTTGGTTAACGTAAATGCATCAACTGTCTCAATTCTTGCCTCATCCACAATTCTAAATATCTAAGGAAAGATATTCAATTTGACCAGTGCAAGTACCTTGACTGTTGATACATCTGCTATAACATGTAAAACGAACTTGTAATTATTTTAGTCTCTGAAACATCACCTACTGTGACTGGGGATATGATCACAGCTAATGCTTCAACTATAACACTCAATGC
Source organism: Uronychia setigera (assembly GCA_021439965.1). Lineage (NCBI taxonomy): Eukaryota > Ciliophora > Spirotrichea > Euplotida > Uronychiidae > Uronychia > Uronychia setigera. Next base: position 7,692 of record JAGYYR010000034.1, on the reverse strand, counting down.
AGCCACAATCACATCCAACCTCAAGAGTGGAGGAGGAATCGTTGCTGTCAATTCTAGCACTGTTTCATTGACCAATGGATCAATGACTAATTTGGGAATGGACACCCCAGTCAATTCAGGGGGTGCAATTTTTGCTGCATTTTCCAAAGTCACTGTGACTGGAACAACTTTTACCACAAACAAAGGAATATATGGAGGAGCGATCTTCATCATATTTGACGATGGCTCAAATGCTGATGCAGCACTAGTGGGAACTCAAAATTTAGCAGTTGGTATAGGTACATCCACGTTCGCAAGTGGAACTGCTAATTCTACCATTTCTGGTGCAACCTTCGATAGTAATGAGGCAACCAAAGGTGGAGGTGGTGTCTTTACATGGATGACAACAATCACCCTCACAGTAGGAGGCTCAACCTTCACTGGGAACAAAGCTGATCAAGGTGGAGCCATGTAGTATTACGACCAAATGATAATTGAAGATGGGGGTAGTGCAAACACTTACACTCATGTCTCTTCAGGAGACAATGTAGCCACTACCTATAAGAAAGACCTTGCTGGCTATTAGTAAGAGTGAATCTTTGACACATAGTTGCCTTGGAAAATCTTTAATTGATACTTTTTAAAATTTAGTGAGATTTTAGGTACCAAAAATAAAAATGATTTTCTTCTTGACTGATTTCTATTGTATATGAAATGCCATTTGCGGTACCAGCTGCAATGGGTAAAATTTACTAAAATAACAGAAATTGGTAATTTTATATCACAGCAAATTGCGATCAGTCATTCTAATCTTTTTAGTTAACATCAGTAGCCAATGTTGTGGAGATATACGCTTGCCAGACCGGATACAAATTTGACTTAAATACTTGGGCATGTATGACAGCTGCTAGTTGTACTACTACAACAGCCACCATCAACTTCTGTCTTCGTAAGTCCGTAAGTTTGACCCTTTCTAGCCACCCCTAATTTCATTGTTGACAGTACGGACACTAATTCTACTTGGGAATTGGGGACTACTGCTCACCCATTCAAATCTGTTGAGAATGCCTTCAAGATGATCAGAGATTCAGGCCATCTCTCCGCAACACAGACAATCATTGAACTCAAAGGAGCTTCTGAGGATCTCTACACAGTGGGAGATTTGATCTCTAAGATCCCAAATACCTAAACATCCAACATTCAAATCATGGGAGCAACCGTCATGGAAATGAAAATTATGGACACGATTACCCACAAAGGGCTGATGACTTCTCTAACTGCAGCCACGACATTTGGAGGAGCAGGAACTACCGAATTCTCTAAAATTCATCTTAAACAGTAAGAACACCCTCCTAACTTCAGATACACTGCCGCTAATTCATCAACTGCTTTCATTGCTTCTCCAGATGCAACAGCAGTCAAATTCACAGTAAAATTGTCTATTAAACTTCTTAAGAATTCTGAAATTTCCATGATGGGCAGCAAACTTACAGATGGAGCGATGACTCTGACCATTGATACTTGCACGTTTAACTTTGAACATGTGGGCCACTCAAACATTAGTGTTACAGGAGGATTTACCAGCAATAATTCTAACTACATCTCTAAATTCAGGAGTGCAACCTAAGATCCTGTCATTAGCATAACTGGCTCAGGCGCTACTCTGGCTTTTAATGGAGCTACTGTTTTCTCTGAAGTGGTTGATGCGAATACAGTGGCAACTACTGCTGGCAAGCTCATCAATCTGGTCCTTAATAATAGTTCGATCACCTATGCAAATATCTCGTTCACTGGATTCACTAGTCCAAGACACCTCATTTACAAGACATTTACCAATCAGACAATAGCAAGTTCATTTACCATTACCAAGATCACCCTCACTGACATCACGATGACAAACACTGAAGCACTTGTTTATTTCCAATTTACTGATGCCGAAGTGGGAAATGGACACATGTCAATTGTAGAGGTTGCAACCACCAACTCAACTATTAAGAATTTGTTCCAGATGGTAGAGCCATCAATCCAAACCAATAGAGCTTTGACTTTTGGAACTACTGATTTTGCAATGACAACTACCACCATACAGCTTCATTTCTTCCAAGGAGCCTAAGCTAGAGTCAATTTGAAAAACTTCAAAATTGATGCTATAATTGCAGCAGATGGAGCTGAGCTTTTCTACTGTGATTCTTGTGTTTTCATGTCTGACATGATGACCTACGATAACTTCACTGCTCAAGGAGCTTTCCAACTTATCAGCATACTTAACAGTATGGAGCTCAATGAGATTAAAAACCAGACCATTGGCACTTTCACTGACAGCTCTCCCATTGACGCTGTCATCTCCATTTTCAATTCCGATAAAAATCAGAACATCAAATTTGACACATTCACAGTCACTTTTGTCAATGCCCCAACAGACAATACTACCAAGTTCCTCTTCCGCTACCTTTCCAAACCTGTCGGTGCAAATGTGACTCTTGCACTGGACAACATCACGTGCACGAAGTGTATTTCCCTAGTAAAGACTGAGACAGCTCCTGATGGAGATAACTTCAATACAGCCTTGACCATCGGAGGCACTATCACACTAACTACTACGACTTCAGCTATCCATTTCTACAAATCTGTTCAAAATGGAGCTCAAACATTCAATATGAGTATGTCAACTATTACAATCAATTCTGAAAATTTGGCTCCTTAGGGATATTTCTACCTTGAAAATGCTTCAGGAAGCGCCACTTCACCAAGATCAGAAATTACTCTCACAACAGCCCAATTCGATAACGTTAGCGACTAGACAACAGAACAGGTCTTTTTGAAAATCAAAGGAAGAATGGATGCTAAATTAGTTACTTGTGTCTTCACCAACAGAAACATCGCCAGTGGATCTTTCATTCAGGTGAATGGAGATGGAAGAGCATATATTACGGGTACTACCTGGACAGGATTCAATTTCGCTACTGGCAACTTAGCCCATGTGGATGGAGGTGGGCTAGTGCAATTTGAGACAGCTGCTGCTGTGTCTACATCAGTCTTCACAACTGGATATGTGGGTCAAGCAGTCAATAGTTCAACCATCACTATTACAGGGACCTCCCTATTCACTGATGTGCAAGGAATGGTGTTCAAGGCCGAAACTGCAAGTACTATTACTATGGATACCACTTCAAAGATTGAACACACTGTTACAACGCCTACAGTCACAGGTACAATGATCATTGGAGATGCAGCTACCATCACTCTCAACAATGCCATCTTGATTTCTAACAAGGCTTCAGGAAGAGCCATAGAAGTGACTAATACCTCTACTCTCAACATCAATGGAGGAACAACCATTACCAACTTTGGCAGCTCTACCATTGATGGAGGATGCATCTATCTTGTTGACTCAAACATTGTTATGGACAATGCTACAGTTTAGCAGTGCACAGGAAAAGATGGAGGTGCTGCTTTCATTCAGTACACTGCTTCTGTCGGTTCAAGGAGAAACCTTGCCACATATACCGCCACTGTGGCCAACGGAGATTTCAACAACAACTCAGCTGTCAATGGAGGGGCCATGTATACAGACTCAAAAACCACCATCATGTCAATAACCTCAACGAGCTTCACAAGCAATTCAGCTAATGTTGGAGGAGCAATTAAAGCAATGGGATCAGCTCCTACTGTAGATCCCTCAGTCACCTTTACTTCAAATACTGCAACTGTATGGGGAGCAGATCTGGCAAATTGTCATGGAGAAAAAGAAGAAAGCGCAGTAGTCCAAGCTGGTAAGCAACCAATGTTAACTTAATAGAATGTCGAATTACTCATCATCTAAGTAGGAATGGAGTGCTCAAGAAATAATCATGCATGAATGATGAGTTCTTTGACACTGTGAACATGGAATGCATTCAGACATGCCCAGCAGGCAGAATCATCTCCCAATTAGATGGTGATGCTGGATATATGTGCTTGAGTGACACTGTCTACGTGGATCAGAACAAAGCAGGAGCCGAATTTGAATATGGCTCTCCAAACCAGCCATTTACTTCACTCAACTGGGCTTTTGACTTTGTGCAGAACTATTATCCAATCTCCAACATTGTGTTCAATATCAAAGGGAATATTGTTGAACACAAAGACTTCCTAAGTGTTATTATGGGTCTCACTAGGACTGATAGTTCCACTGACTATATGTATACATTCCAAAGTGAGCCTTTGGAAAGCACTCGCAACATGATTACTGTCAATGGCACTCCTTCCACCAAAGGAGTGTTTGTGGTCATCCAAACTGAGAAGAGAACGGCCACCACTAACCCAAAGCTTACCATCAAGATGACTAATCTTGAGTTGACATTTGACGCAGCCACTAACTTTGGAACCTCTTTCCTTCCTGATATTAAGACCAAATTCACCTTAGATGTAATTTGAATTTTTCTAAAACTTCAGGATATTTTGCTCAATGCAGTTACTATTCCATTCATGGATAGCTCAGTGAACCAAGAAATGACTGTGGTCAATAGCGTTTTTAATCCATCAATTACTAGCAGTCCTTTCATGAAGGTCACTGTTGCCTCTGGAGGTAAATTTACCATGAGTAAGTAAGCTCACTAATCTCAGATGCTTCCACAATCACCTACACATACATGGATGTCATTCATCCGATCCTTGTCTTCAACCCAATGGATGGGTCTTTGGGTTGCGATGTGTTTTCCAACACTTTCACATAAGCTAACACTGGAGACAAACCCTCCAATAAAAGTGAATTTGACATTGTCAAGATAATGGGGACGGGAAATATTACATTTAGACTGACC
>JAGYYR010000033.1:0-15493 GCA_021439965.1 Uronychia setigera | reverse complement strand
GGGATGATGAAAAACCAGATCACCTTCCTGGGATACGTCGAAATCTTTCCAAAGGAACAAACATTCAAGAGGTCTAACAACCAATTGGATGGCATTTTCACAAATGGAGCAGTGAAAAACAAATACATCAGAGACAATGACCACAGCGATCATTACATGTTAGAGACCACAATTAGTTTTCCTAAAGGAGCTGCAATAAACTTTAACCGATTTGGTTTCAAGGCAAAAGAAAACATTTTACTAAAGACCTAGCAGAAGCACAAAAACAAGAGATCAGATTGCAAGAGCTACTAAAAAGCAACTGGCCTCTCCCAGATCCAACGCAAACCGTCATCAAAGGTGTTAGACCTAGATTCAAACCCTTATCTATATTATATGAGCCAACAGATTAATATATTGTCCAGTAAAGAAGACTGAAAGAAACAATTTAAGATGAGTCCAAGCACGAGAATTCTACATAGAGGTAAAATCCCCAAATGTGGGACAAAAAGGTAAATTCACTCGTGGACTAGAATGGTTCGATGGAAACAGGATAGCTGATGGAGACAGAGAGAGTGAAATGGTTAAAATTTTATCAAGATTTGTTAAAAGAAGAAGATAGCAGAGAGCAAAACTGGAAAGAATTTGAGAAATCCCTGAACAAATTCATTATGACCCCAGACTGGATCACTCATGAAGATGCAGAAAATGCTATAACTGAAATAAATCTTAATAAGTGCTGTGGGAATGACTGTATTTACTCCTTCTTCCTTAAAAATGAAGAAATAAGGGATGGAGTAATACACAGTGTTACTGAAATCTTGAATTAAGGGAGAATAAAATTCCTGGCTATTGGAAGGACACTCGATTGTTGCTCCAGTCCAAATAAGTAAAGAATTTGCTCAGCTAAATAACACAAGGCCTATGTCCCAGAGACCATTACTAGGGTGTAAAAAGCACTTCTCAAAAAGGTGGCATTTTTGAAACTGGAGAGTACGAGTGGTCAAATCTATCAGAGGTCACCAAATTAAAGAAAGAAAGCACAGAAAGATCTATGCATTCATCGACCTCAAGAAAGCGTGACTCTGTCAGGAGAGATAAACTTTTTAAAATTTTTTTTTTTCAAGGAGTTAATAATATCCTGTAAAAACCAAGTAAGTTCAGACCTTAGTTGAATTACATTGGTCCGGAAATCTTGTTTTTGATTAAGAAGTCAAAATTCCAATCGGCATAGGAGTACCACAATGGTCAGTAATCTCTTCATCAATTTTCAATGTATACCTGAAGAAAGCTATCATGTCCTCCAAATTTTGGGTAAGGCTGTAGTAAAAGGTCTTCTTAAAGCATTTGTAGATACCATTCTACTGTTAGCTGAATCAATTTAGGAATTGAAGAGGATGATAGAAGAACTGGAAAAATGGGAGGAAGATTTCGGTCTCATTTCAACAGGGAAAAACTGTCTTCATGACTAACAGAAGACACTGCAAGAAATTGATACTATACATTGGATTAAAAGGGTGGAGTCTTTCAAATATCTTGGTACTTGTTCTGGAATCTTTTTAATGAGTAGAAAGAGAAACTTTTGGAGAAACAGAGATTCAGATTTTTAGTCATCCTGATCATGACTTTTTAGTCAATATATTCTTCTCCAAAACTGAGAGAAAACATGCTTTTCTTTGCAACATTGATGAAGAGAAATAAAGTTTCCATCCAAGTTATAGCATAACTTGTAGATGGTTTCAAGGCTGGTAGATTCAAAGTGAGTAGGGTTCGGGTATAGTGAAAGAACTGATGTAGAAGAATAAGAACTTGTACTTAACAAAAATTTGAAGAAAAATTCATAGAAAAAGGGTCAACTGCTATATAAATTAAATTGCAGGGCTAAACTGAAACTTGCAGAATCCTAGGCTGTTTGAAAGATTAAGATTCTCTACCTCACGAAAGCGAAAACATAAAAAGCTATCTAGGAAGGAGAAGAAAAGGCTAAAAGTAGTAATGAAGATGATTCAGAATCAGAGTTGGACTGAAAAATGGTCAGAAGATGAAGAAAATAAGAACACCTTAGTTTACTATTAGAATTAAGGTAGGTAAAAGCAAAAAGAAATAGGGAAAGGGAGGAAATATGAAGAAAAAGACGAAATTAAATAATGAAGGGAGTGGAAGCAGAATATAAGAAGTGAAGGGAAGAAGGTATATAAACCTAATATACTATAATTTATTTTTGCTTAATGTTTTAAGCTGGGTCAGTTTGGATAGAACCTATATTAGAGGAAAGATTCAATGAAAAATTCTTCGGAAAATAATGGGTCAACAGAAGAATAAATTTACTTCAGAAAAAAAAGAAGGAAACTGCCTAAAATTTTGGAGAAGGAAATCTTCTTCCATTAGGTAATATGAATATTTATTAATTTTCCCTCACCCGAAAGAATTCTTGCTAAATCAACAAAAAAGATAATAAGGATCATTCGGTTTCTTAAATTCAGTGTTACTTATGAATTTCATTAGAATGATAAGTAATTTAAATCATTAAAAATGATTTACCTCCCAATGTTACCAATTGATTCAACGTTTAATATGTCATTTGATATAGAGCATTTGAATAGGAAATTAAGAGAATTAAACAACGTCAGAATATCTATCTATCTCTTTAATAATCCTTTTAAAACATCATTCAATGTCTGTTTCTCCAAAACCATCATTCAACCCCAATTCCTTTCTAAGCATAAAACTAAAGGGTCTACTGCATTTTTAGATATCAGAATAATAGTAATGTTTAATCCTTTTGACTGAGGTTTTTGCCAAGCTGCTGCAGTTAAGTAAATAAGTGTTGATTGATAAAAGAAGATGCTAAAACGGGGTACGATAAACTAGGGATAATGATCCTCTATGCATTAAGAATGATCCATATATCTTTTAATTCCTTCCTGATTTTAATCTTAACAAAGATTAACTGCAACAATCATCAACTATATTTTTTGTCTATTTTCGGAATACTTTCAACTTTATGGATGGAGTTCATAAAGAATTTAGCTGATGATATTTCGAACTTAAGGTAATCAGGGGATACTTAAAATTAGAAATTGGAATTAGTAGAGAATGAGGAGGACTTGCTTGAGGAGACAGTCAATATGGTAAGATGATTACATCTTAATATCAACAGAAAGAAAATGAAAAGCAGGAGAATATCTTAATGATAAAGTCGCTAAAGCAGGGAAGCTTCATAAGCTCGTAAACCCAAGCCTAGAACAAGAAAATATCCAGAATTAATTACATCTCAAACTCAAGAGCATCTGATGGTTCAAAATCAGTTATCAAACACCAAGAAGAATAAAGGGAAGAAGAAGAGAAAAGCAAGAAGTTCAATAGAAAATGCAGAGATGATAAATCTCCAAACTTTAATTATTGAGAGATCGGCATTTGGGTTGAAAATATTTCACGCTACTTAAATTTCAAATGCTTTCTTTTTTATTCTTCTTAATAATAATCTATTAATATAAGTTTGAAGTAGAAGTTCTGCACCAACTAATTAACAGAAGAATGATTTTCAAGCATAGGGATATATTGGCGGGGTGTAGAAAGTAAGATTGTGATTAAATACTCCATACTATCATTGAGTATTTTTAGTACTATCTTTGTTCACTGTGTTGTATTAAAAAGAGCAAGGTGGTTGAGAAAGAGATAATTATGGACGAGGAATTTCAATTATACATAGTCACAAATACAGGTGTCAGGGATTTGATTAAAGAATTTGAAATTATCTAAATAAACAGAAACATTTAACGAACAAAGATGAAAAATGAAAAGCTAAAGAAATTAAATTTTGACTGCTTGATAAAATGAGATCATTTTGAAAGAGCAAGCTGATACTCATAGAAGAAAGATTCAATATCTTCATAAAGATTAACTGAAATTCAGGTAAGTCCATCCACTTTCATAAGAATTGACAAGAAGCACAACTTTAGCTACCATAGAGTCAAGCTTAGTTTTTCCTTCAAGCCTAAGTAGAATTAGTAAAGATCCTAAAAAGAAGGGACTTTCTCTAGGATGGTGGAAATTTATTAATAAAGAGAACCAATTCTTTGGTTTGAGGAGATCATTTAAAAGGAAGGGGATCAATAATTTTTTTAATAGGAAAAAAACAATTACTAGTGAGGAAAGAAAAGATTATAATACAAGTTATTATTCATTCATTCATTGAAGTAATATCATTAGAAAAGATGTAGTACACTCAAAACTTAAAGAGGAGCCGTAGACAACAATGACTTCATTTATTTTTGTAAAGATTGGTAAAAAGCTTGAAACTACGATAATGAAAATATCTTTTTTCTAGGTTAGCAATTTGAATGAGCATTGAGGAAAGAAGGATAAATGATACCTTGATAATCTTCAATGGTAGAAGGTATTTAACTTATTTATAGCAGTATGAATACAATCCTAATATGAGTCTTATTTTTACCTTTAAAAATTATACTGGAGTTAAATTCCATCAATGGGGTTTTTTTAAAACATAGTGTTCTGAATATAAAGGTCTTTCGTGATTAAATACTTAAAAGTTAGACTCTCTACTTACTTTTTTTGGTGCTCCAGTCTTATCCCATGTCATATGAGTGATTTCCTATAACTCTCTCATCCCCATATATTTAGAATTGACGAATCTTACTAGCTGAGCCTCATATGTTTGTAATGTATAAGTATACATCATTATTGGTAATTTTAAGAAACATATTTAAGATGTTTAAAGAGAGCCCCGATTTTTTAAATCATACTTAATGAAGACTTCTCCATTAGTTTCTATGCAGATCACGATGCCAGGACAGAAGAAAAGCGCTAAGAAATTCCCAGTACATAGAAAATCAAGGAACTCTTCATTTAACACTTCCTCTAGAAGACAGAACTATCTTAAGAGTAAACATCAGCTCATAGGATAATGAATGCTTCATGATCTTCAAGAATATAGATGATCAGGCATGCCAAAAGAAGATAAACATATGCGAAGGCTGATTGTGAGAAACCTTGTTCCAAACAAAGGCTCTATCTTCAACATAATCAACTTCAATATCTTTCCACTAGACACTACATCAGTCTCTACAAAACTAAAATTAGAACTTCCCTACTGTATAGATACCCACAATATTTGCCAAATACACTTATACCTAAATCCAAACTCTTATCATCAACTAGATGATCTGTTAATTGGCAAGTAAGTAACCAAATTCCAATATAATATATCTCCATCAATTGTGTACGGTCAATCAGCTCAACCTCAAATAAATCATCAATCTCAACAACAGGATTATGGTGCAACAACAACAACATGTAGTTCAAACTACTTATTCAACAGCAACAATTTCAAGGAAAAATTTATAAAAAACAACTAAGTGGTGGTACAGGATCAGCTGCCAGTTAGCTATAAACAAGTTACATAAACAAATATTAAACTTAATTAAACTTCAAACAACTAGCTATCTTCATCATTAAACCAATAAGAGATTTCAATATCTCTAGAAATCGAGGAAGCAGCAAACTTAGATTAAATTCTAAATTAAGTAGTAGAAGACGAGAAACAATACCATTGATGGCCATTTGCTTAATAACCTCTCCACATATTTTTGGTGATAGGATTGATTTTTACTGATTTATGATTTCAGCAAACATGGTGTTTGTCATGAAGTAAACAGGAAAATCAAAATGAACTTGCCTAGACTTAAGACGTCTCAACACTAGACCCCAATTAAAGAATAACTTATGTTCGTTATGAAGAACAAGTAGGGTACTAAGTAGCTACTTATGTTTGGGGGTATGAGAATCTTTTAGTTTTTTGGGATGGGGTTTCGGGGTTTTGGGGTTTTATGGATTGAGATTTAATGCTTAAACTTGAAAATAGCGAACAAGTTCGTTTTAATAAAATAGGAAAATAGTTTCTTAATGTGGAAAGTTGTTATATTTTGATATATTAGGGTAGATCAAAGAGGGATTTGATATTTAATATATATTTTAATCTCAGATTATGTTAATAATTTTTGTCATCCATCTCTCTAAGCTAAGTTGATCTAGAGCTTTACCCTATTTCAAGATCACTCCCTCATCCTTCTTCCCCTAAAAACGAAAACTTAATTTAATTTTTCATTCCTTTTTTTAAAAATTATCCTTTATAATTTAATACTATTTAATAGATTTCTCTCTTTACCTAACCTGAATTTCAATGCCTCAAAAAGTATACTTGTAATGATTTAACTTAATTTGTTCATTCATACATCCAATTAAATTAAAGCATAGGTGGTTTCCCTAATAAGTTGGATCTGGAATTGGTTGGAGTGTCAACTGTTCTCATCCATATGGGAAAAGGAAGAAGTAGGATTCCAGTGGACTTCCCTAGATAAATCTTCTTAATGAGCTCCAGAATTTTCATGATCTAATATATATTAATATTGATTTTGAATTTAGCTAAGTTCTAAGTTCTATTAAACCAAAAAATTAATAAAAATTCCTTTTCCTTATCACAAGAAGCTTTTAAAATTTACCATATCAGAAAAAGAAGTTATGAATCGAATTAATTGAATGAAACTATGCTAGGATATGTTAAATTCCTTTTTGATATGCGTAGAAATTAAATTAATTAAATTATCAATCATTTTCCCAATGGAAGAGATATCTATTTCTCTGAACTCTTCTTCAATCATCCTAAGAGTCTTGAGTATGTCACTCCCCCTTTCAAATTCATTCCTTTTTCCTTACTATTCTTTTAATTTAGGCTTGATGGTGGCTCTATAGTTTTTAGATTGATTTATCCCTGTTGGATTATACCAACTTGAACTTTCCATTATTCATCATGAAGACATTAAAGACATTACTTATTATAATGGACAATCCTATTATCCAAAGTACAGGAAAGAGGAAAGGTGTATCATCTTCTTTGGAATTTTAATCATTTGTTTTTTAAAAGAAATGAAGAATTCATCTGAATCAATAGCTCCTTTCATGTCCATTAAGAAATTAATTAAAAAGCAGCTCTACTACACTAAGTGTTCACTATTAATAATCCCTCTCTATCTTATCATTTCCTTCTTCTCCATCCTCATTATCATTTTCATTCACCTCATAGTGGTCTGTTATTGTGACTCAAGTTTTATTTCACTTTTTTTTTGAGCTACAACTCGGAATAGTAATTATCAAGGTCAATCATTAAAATCAATATTTTTTAAAGTCAGTGGTAGAAAAGATTATTTGAAGTTTTCAATAATTGAAAACTTCTTTAGCTTTCAGATATGTTGAGGTTTTTTTGTCAATAGGATTGTTTTAAAATGGTGACTTTTAATAGTTGTCAATTAGGTTATTTGAGCAGTATGATTATCAATGGAACTAGGACTTTATAAACGAGATTCAACTTCATTCCATACCCACACCAACTTTTATAGAGTGATTCTAATTCCTTAAAGAGAATTGGTAATTCAAAGCATTGTTCTCTCTGTCGCTTGACTAATGGTATGCATTCAATTACATGCTCTTTATTTATTTCTTGCAAGTATATTAAACATGTTTAGGGTTGTGTTAAATACATCTGAACCATTTGTTTTGCAACCAAAAAACATCAATTCATTAATTTGTTTTGTTTGGGTAAGCATTTCTATGTATGAGGGTTTTTGGAAGCCTAGAATTTCTTACAGTTGCGGGAATGCTTATAATATGGTGTTTGGATTTATACTTTACTGAATTCTAAGATTAATTTTAACACATTGATTAGCAGGTTTCTTCTTTCTCTTTAAAATATATTAGATTTAAATATAGGGTTGAACTAATAGTTGATGTTAGCAAATATGGCTGCTTGACTTTCCCCCTTATTTCACTTTGTTTAATAACTTTTTTGTGGTGGAATTGTTATTTGATTTGTTCAAATCTCTTAATTTATCCGGTTCTTGTTTTGAACTAGATGTAGTTTCTTGTGTATTAACTTTAATTTTCAGTGTTTTTGTCAATCTAAGTTTATGTTTTTTATGTATATACTAGAATTTTTGGATATTCATCTTTAATGTTCTATTATTCCCGTTTTCCTGAATAGTTGGTCTCAATTTTTAAGTCTCTATTATAAAGTCATCAAACAATGATTGGAATTTGTCTTGGTAAGGGAGTGTATTAGAAATTGGCTCATTTTAATAATATCTAGTTCAAGGCATTTGTGGAGAAAGAGCTTTCTATAAGGTACTTCTTAAATTATGGGATTGTTTGACTTCAATAGTAATATTAGTGTTTAGACAGTACCATCTTGGTTTTGATTGCTTATTTGTACTTGTTGTAATTTTTATTGACTTCCATTTTCCAATTGAATTTCAAGGTGTTTAATACAGTCATATGCTTTTATCTAGTCCTCCGCAAAGAATTTTCTTTTTTATTTCTTTTTTAGAGTCAATTTTTAAATATGCATCAGATTTGTAGGTGTGTATATGCCCATTTTAAATCCTTATTGGAAGTTAACAGTGCGCACTATCGTGATCTACTCTAGTCAAATCAGTAGGATTTTCGATATTATCCTCATAGTGTAGGGACTGATATTAACTCAGTAGGAAGATTAAAATCTTCATCATTTTTTCTTTAGAGAAATAGTTTACCCTTATTCCAGTACTTTAGGTAGACAGTAGGTGTTCTACATTCTTTGATTTCCTTACTATGGTGTCTCTTGCTTCTTGTTTTCTGAATATGTTCCCATCAATGGAATCCAGAAGATATTTTTTAGGTTTATCTATTCTTCCTCATGTTCAAGGGCTTTTCCTCTTTTTTGCATGTTTGGTGAATCTTTCTTCTCGACTTTTTAAAAATAATTTTCAGGAGAAATTGAAAAAGATTAGCTCCTTTTAAAGTGTACCCGTTTTTAATCAACCATAGTTAACTCTTGATCCTCTTATTTATTTCCCTTTCTAGTTGTTACTACTGAGTATTTTTTTGTAATTATGATTTGCTTTTTCTTGATTTTATGTTTCTAGTGCAATGATAATCTTCAAGTTGTTTGCAGTTTAAGTACTTTGTATTGTATCGGTGGTTAGTAGATGCCATAGTAATTTATATGATTTTTGCATTCTGGTTTATGAAGTGTTTCTAGGCCATTCTATTTTAATTAAAATAATTAATTAAAAATGAATGATGATCCAAAGGTGAGAAATTTATTCAAATAAGTAGAATGATATAAAAGTAAAAGAAGATATCTGACATCTTCCCTATTTAATAGACTTAGCTCCACATTGACAGGTACAGATCGGAACAAAACCCAACTAATATGCAAAATCAAAAAGAAATTAAAATTAGTTACCTCTAAAAATTTAAAGGAATTCATTCGGATAATATTCTTAACGAACTTGAGGACTCTTCATAATCATAATTAACTTACAGGAAAGGAAACTTAAGATGCAAAATAAAATTAACATTGTTCTCTGTTGACTACTCCAATTATCAAACAGTATGATGGGTTCAACAAATTATTAATATAACTGATTTTACATTTTTTTATGCTTTATCTTTGCCATTAGCAATCCCAATGATTCTATTTCAGATCTAGCATCCCACTTCAAACCCTAACTCTCCTCTAATAGCTTAAAAAAGGAAGACTGATATTAACTCCTCGTATGCTAACCCATTCCTTTACCAATCATCAGCCCAGAGCCTATGCTTTTTGCCACATCCTATTTTGAGGGTATTTCAAATGGGGGCTGTGAACTATAGCAAGGATCCTTATCAGAGTTAGGTGAGATCCAAAAGGAGCTACCAAACTGAGGTCCTCTGTACTAAAACTAGGTTTGAATAGTAAAGGTGAAGTTAAATACTGAAAAATACTTTCATGGAAGAACTAAATTACCCTAGCACTATGCACTAGTAAAAGAACAAAATTCCTAAATCATTCAAGCCTTTTAAAGGAGAAAAGCAGTTGATCAAACTATACTCACATCGAAAAGTAGGAAAGAAATTATTTTAAATGTTTAAAAACATAAAAGCTTAAAAAGGAACTTACTAAAATAACAAACAAAAATACCCACAAGAAAGGAATCAAAGAAAGAGCAGAGTCACGAGTTATAGAAAACTTATTTCAAATCTAATAGACCTAAAGTAATTGAATCAGTCCCTCAAGCTGATCCTACTCTTGATGTCCAAAAAGAGATAGATCAAAGAAACACTCAAATTGCGTTATTGTACCACTAACTGACCTCCTTAAATGAACTCAAGCCTGACCACGAAAATAAATCCCAATCCAGATGCGTACTAGAACATTGAAGTCTAAACTGGGAAAAGTGGTAAAAAAATCATTCAATACCTTATATTAATCCAAATGCTAGATTCTATCATCCTCAGAGACTTGAAACTCAGTCCATAGTCACTTCAAATTAGTAAAATTTATCATTTTTTTTTAAATCATACCCTCAAATAGAGGAGAAGTCATATCAACCATATCAACCTAAAATTGCATTTAATATCCAATTAATTCAAATTTATAAACAAAATTTTCTTGTTAGCTACTTTCCTTCCTAAAAGAGATTGTTCAAGAGATAGAATATATGACACTAAGAATAAGCAAAACTATCTAAAAAAGGTGGCTAAATATCTAATGATTTAAATTTAAGTAAAAATTAATTTGGAATATATCTTCAAAGATTTGGCACTAACACACCATTTAAAAAGAAAGCAGCATAGGAGACTGGTGATAGATAGAAACCGTATTAGTAATTGGGGAATCATGAACACTTAACTGTTTGGTTCATATTTTGGGCCACAGTATATTCTAATGCACTTCTATAATCCACTCCCAAAGCAAGATCAAAAACCAAAAGATTGAAATTTGGTAACTCAAGTAAATTGGTACCTATAATTAATTTGAGAGTTAGTTCATTTCATCATAGGGTTGATTTATATATATTAAGATATCCACAGCAAGGCTAAATCAAATAAAAAAGCATAGCTATAGATATATATTGGGGGGGGGGGTACAATATAATAATTATAAATAATTCTAAAATGAAGGAGTTGAAGAGGTTTTAAAAATCGATGAAACATAGCGGGTGTTCAAAGAATCGAACGAAATTTAACTAAAAAGTTATCCACGAATATGATTCTGCTATTTCTGATCAGGTACTGTACTTCAAATCTTTGCAACCTGGAAATACGAAGTAGAACAATTATTTAAAGACTTCTTTAATAATGATTCAATTCAATCACTAATTATGATCCAGATGGTAAGATTAATTTAATCAGCTTACCTGAAATTATTGCAGACTAGACAATGAATATTTGTAAGAGCCTTGGAACAGGATATTCTCTAAAGTTCTACAAAAACCTTAATCCTATTTCAAATTATCCATTGACATCCATAATGCTATCAATGATTGCAATAATGGAAAAAGACTTCTCCTGAACCCTGGAAGGTTGAATAACTTATTCTTCTCTCGAAAACAATTGACACCAGGTCTATCGATGTTCTTATTATAATTTCATTTGAATGAAATAATTGAAATGGAATGAGTCTTTAAAACTGACATGAAGACACCAACCTGGTATTACCAGAGGAAAGAGGGCCATAGACTGCTAGATGAAATTCTGAACAGCATAAATAATAACTATTTAGACTAAAGAGTGGAAGACTATCACCTTCATAAATCTAAAAATGATTTTGGTGACTTAAATTAAATCCAAACTATATGATTCTTGAAAAGAACTAAATTAAGAAAGGAAGAATAAGGAGTAAAAAGGCATGTATTATTCCAATATATATCTCAGTTATAATATATGGAGAACCAACTCTTATGTTATGTCATGTTAAGTCAAAGGTAATTACATAATGGCTGATTGTCCTCTTCTTTCTTGACCTTCTTGGTTTGTTCAGAACCTTTACCAGACTCCAAAAATATCAAATTTCAAAATTTCACTGCCAATGTCCCTGCCTTATGTTCCTACTCCTCCAATATGTACAATACTTGTTTTGCGAGGCTTTGTTTCAATGACTAATGATGCAAATCTAGATCTTTAATAAAAAACCCTTACTCTTTATCAACAAAATCTCTTAGTGGATTTGACAGATCGAGTTCTCATTAGAAAAATTTTGCTTTGAGGGCATAATGACCCTAAACATTTAACCAAAAATTTTTATTTGGGAGATTATCCAAACCGAATCCTAACTTGTTGGGGTGTGCAACAGCGACAAGTTGATTATAAAGTTCCTCACAAGTAGTAGATTTAGCAAGCGATACCTTCTTCATTTCATCATTTTTCCTCATGAGGATGGTTTCCTGAGTGCTTTGGCAAGATATGAAGTGGTCACTACCGCACTATAAAAGTTAGACAAAAAGTAGCATATTCTTCTTGACAAATACTTGTTAGCAAAATGCAAGTTGCCTATCATTCGATTTAATCTCTTCGTAACTTCTTTTTTTGTTTCAGGATCGTGAATAACCTGGTCTTTCCGTCTTTAGAAACTCCTATCGAAGATATTCTCTCCTCCTACATCTGCTTTTGATTCTAGCAAGCTCCTGGCTAAGGGGTTTGGTTTTCAGACATTGATTTATAATATATTATTGTTAACTCTTGTTGCGGATTTTAAAGGCTCTATGAAGGAATATGAAATTTCTTCATAAAAATTCAATTTTTGAATATAGTTAAAAATTAAATATAAAATTATAAAATTTAATTTGCCAAATACAATATGGTTGACAACAAGAGAAAAGAGGAAATCAGTTTTAGAGCTCCTTAGATAAAAAAAAATTATACAAACATTAAAAGAAAAACTATCGCAATATACTAATGTTAAAAGTGCTCAGAGTATATCACTAACTTTACAATTGATGAAAGTCAGTATTAAACTAAGAAAAAATCGTTGGACCTTGATTTCTTAGAATTTCCAATTCTTCTTTAGCTGTTTGATCAAATTTCTCTTAATCAAGCATCACTAGAACTTTGGAAGAACATTTAGAATGCAGAAGCAATCATAGATGGAAAACAATCGAAAAATGAAAACATTAGGAAATGAAATACAAAGGTCAAAGAAAAAGGAAGAAGCAAATAAAAAAGGATTTGTTGAATGTGATGCCTTAGTCATGTAAAGATGTCAGCACACTATCCTATGAGGCAGATATCTCATGGGGAAAAGCAAAAAGCCTAATGCATCCACTACCAAAAAAATAAAAAGTACTCATAGGACCTAATTAACATCATAGCATCTGATTTTCATTGATGAATTCTACAAAAGCCATACCATTACAACAATGCCACCAATACTACTGAGTTGAAAGAGATTCTAGTTGACAATTTTGGATTCTCTTTCATCAGCAACACCAAGAACAATAAGAAGAACTATAAAAAGTCTTGTTATCCTATACACAAGAAGCTGTATACCGAACCAAATTCAACAATAGCAAGAATCTACATAAAAGCAATATTCATAAGAGCTTTAAATAGATCAAACAGTCATCACAATAGACAAGACTCATGTCGATTCTAAAATTATGGAATGTATGGATAATAGAGAGGCACGCGAGTGAAATGGTCATCAGAGCAAGTCCTTAGTGAAGATATACTATTGTCAATTCAATGACACACCCTCAATTAATAGGGTACTAGTTGTTTGATGGAAACATTAATGGAAATAGCTTCTGGAATTTAAATTCAGCCTAATGAAGAAAATGAAACTTATAGGCATCCAAGAATCAAGTATTTTGCTTGATAATACCCCATCACATCACTAAAGGAAACTTTATTATTAGTGGAAGAATAAGGCTTCTTTACTACGCCCTTATTATCCACTATTTTCTGAAAGTAAACATTTAGTTTAAAGACTTATGTTAAGCCAAAGGTAATTAAATTCATAATGGTGAAAATGGTGAATTGTTTTAATCTTTCTCTTTCTAGACATCTGTTATGACTTTATTAATGATTTTCTCTATGATCTCAATAGCAATGGCCTTGTAGTCAGTCTCCAATTCCTTGGACACGCTCAGTGAAGCTGGTTCCTCTTCAACAGGAGAACCAGCATCAGATTAATTACTAGAATTGGAACCAAGTTCGTACTCAGAACCAACTCTGTTTTAGTGGAGTACTTGAATAGGAATTTGTAATTGTACAGGTTCTGGGGTGGATGGATAATTGAAGGTAGGAGAGTGATAGTTTCTTCTATTTTCTCTTCAGTTCTAGGAGTCTGTTGTGGTGCTTGGGTTTCATCTTTGTTGTGGTGAGGAGGAGGAGGGGAGGTATCAATGTGGACTGGTTAGATTTGAGAGATTCCTTCAATGGGTTCCTCAATTTTCATTTGATAGCTGTCTGATTTCACTTCAATTTCAGTTTCTTTAGTAGAAGGAGTCTACTTGATGTTAGGATTATTAATTTTGGAACCATGTTGGTTCTATGATGACTAGATTCTTTTTCTTGAGTTAAATTAGTCAAATGTGTCTGAATCTTATCTGCTCCTCCACATGCAATTTCTCCATGCTTGATGCTGTTTTATCCTCTGTATGATAGGATTTCGCGTTCCATATTATTCTCTTCTTCTTAATGGACTAATACAGTTTATCAGTGAGCATCTCTGGTAGCATCCGATTCATAACCTGTAAGATTTCTAGATTCTTTAGCTCGTACAGATATTGTTGTCTGAATCTTTTAAAGTTTGTTCTCAGGATCGTTGTCAAAGTACAGCCTATACAGTCTAGGTTTTCTTTTGATGCCATTAATTAAGATGGAATAGAGGGTGAGAAGGTGTGGTAGCTTTTTGTCCAGGTGGCAGAGATTGGCAAAGGCAGGTTTGTGTCTGAAGATGTTGGAGATCAGTCTGAAGACGCTGCCTGTAAGACATTTTTGACCTCTAACTGTGACTTGAGTGTCAGTAGAGGGTCCATATAGTGCTTCGCATTATCTGATCCAATCTCCCCAGTTGGTACTTGTTTATTAGTTTCGACATCCAGTTCAATGATCATGTCTTCAAATAACTTCCTTTTATTTGTTTCCATGCTGCTCAGTTCTGTTTTACCCAACATGTTACCAGTTTTGCAGATGATGACCGTTTTGACTTCAAAAGAGTCCAGGTGACGAAGTTGTTCATGCTAATTTTCTCAATTTGTAGGTTTTTGTTCCTTAATTCCTCTCTTACCCAAGTAGCTATCTCCTGTATGTTGTGGTCAAATTCATTGAATTAAGATATAGCTTCAAATCTCAATTTTATGGCATCAAATTCCATGTCCTGGATCCTCACCCGTAGATCACTGATTTAATTAGTGTACAGTCCGACTTGTGGGTGGGCTTCATCTCTTTCAAGATTCAATCTGTCGTTTTCTAACTCCAAGGCGATGACCAGTTTTCTGTGGGTCTCCAGATTCTCCTCAGTTTACTAAACTCTCTGCCTAAGCCTTGCAATTTATTTATCTCTCTGACCCAACTTGGTTTTCAGAACCGAGATGGTTCTGGCGTCTTATGCTTATTGTGTGGTGAGAGCTTTAATCCTCTATTGTAATGTTATTTCATTCGCTTTGCTTTTGCTCAGGTTCTTGAATACAGCAGC
>JAGYYR010000032.1:0-15522 GCA_021439965.1 Uronychia setigera | reverse complement strand
GTTCTAATTAGTTAAATTGAGTTTTACCTCTTAGCATTGCTCCTTCTCCTTTGGAAAGCTCAGCACTCATCATGCTCTGTTCAACAGATTGAATTCGACTTTCTCTGATAATTTCTGATAGTTCTTTGTCTCCATTTGAGGCTCTGTCAGTAATTCCTCCAGTTCTCTTTGAGAATTTCTGTGGGCTGTCTTAATCTCTTTCCATTCCGTCATCACCTTCTTCACCATCTTCTCCTTCATTGGCATTAGGAGGAAGATAAAGAGTATCGCCAATTTTAGATCCATCTTAGGATACATACTTCTACTCTCCTACCCCACTAGCTTCATTCATGGCCATTCTCATGTATTCTTCGTACAGCTTTCTTGATGGGTCATCTGTTCCCTGAAGCATAACATCCATTGAAGGTTGATCAATGGCTGGCTTAAGGTTCGTCTTCATTAGAATTTGGGAATGGGGTTCAAGAACAGGGATGTTGTGCAGTTCTTTAGCATCTAAGATTTCATCATTCAATATATTTGCCCATACATCATTAAATCCCTCCATGTCCTCATTGTTGGTGTCGGCTAGATAGAACCTCACTGAATGATTGAACAAAAAGCTTTCAGGGATCTCATTAGCAGCATACCCTTGAAGGTCAAAGAAGAGTCTGAAGGTATTGAGCACTTTTCCTTCTTGATACATCTTTTCTAACTTCTTCACCACATCATACCAGAAGGATGGGAATTTGAGGGTAGAGATAAGCACCCAAGTTCCATTCTCAGCACATTTTAGGATCAGTTCAATGGATGAAGTTTGACTCTATTGTTGCTTATCTTCAAAATCAAGATCGTCCTTCAAGAGTACCATTGTTGCTCTTTGTTTGTCTTCAATGTAATTCATATTGTCGATGTTGGCATTCTCTCCACTTCTTACGTATGCCATGTCGCTTGAAAGCATTGGGAGCTTCTCACTTGTGTAAAATTTCTCATCTGAATCAAATTCAGGAACATCTTATATTGGTATTTCGCATTCATTTAAAGCAGACTATATTTTCCTGTTCTCTTGATAATTTTGATTTTTCCTTCTAGTTTGACTATTTGGGTCTGTCCTTAATACTTCAAGTCCCACCCCATAGTAACTTGCAATAGAGCAGACAGTATTGACTATGTTAATTGAGTTTGTGGTGAAGAGAGCTACAGGAATGGCCCAGGAAGCGGTCTTGATAAAGTTGTGGAGTTTCACCAATTCTTCACTGAAATCAAAGAGAGAGCTCAATTCCTCATATACAAATTGACAGAGTTTTGAGCGGAACTCATCATCCGGGCAAAGGAACCCAAAATTTATTTTCTAGATGATGGGTAGGTTTTTGAATTCCCCTGGTGACATGAACATTTTTCTAAAAATCATTATTGATGCTTCTCTAAATTCATATTCTATAAGATAAGCTCTTTAATTCTTACCTTGGCCTATCTTTCCTTCTAGAACTTCAAAGAATCTGTTGGCTTCAGGATACAGTTTCATCAATGATCTCTTCATATTATTGAACTGGTTCTTTGTCATTTTGGCTGTATATTTAACATCAGCAACTTACAATTAAGAGACACAAATTGGCAGCTGTTTTTCCTCCAATCAAGGAAATTAGGGAACTTGAAGAGTTGATTCAGTAAAAATTCAGTTTCATCCTTGGAAATTGTCTACTTTTTGAGTCCAATTTCAATTGAAAAGAGAAGATTGAAGAGGGCTATATGCTCTTGTTTGATTCCTGAAAGAATAGTGGAGTAGACACTGGGAAGAATGACATTGTGGAAGAATTCTTCGTCGATAGTAAACTCACTCATGTTCCTTGCACTCTTCTTCTTTTTCCCAGGTGATTCTTTCACATTACCCTTTGAATCCAAAGTAATGTTAGAGGCTGAAGACTGGGCGTCTTCTTCTTCTTTCTCCTGTTATTTTCTCTTCTTTTCCTTTTTATAACTAGTAAATATTATATTCTTCTTACTTCATGGTAAGGTCTCTGACAATTTTGGTGATAATCTGATCAATGATCCTTGAAAAGATTTTCCAAGAGTAAGTGCATTCACCAGTGATCTTGCTGATTCTCTTGAGAGCAACATACATCTAATCATAAATGCATTTTCCTTACCAGAACAAGGATGTTAGCATAGGAAGCTAATAAGGGGTGCTCATTAAGAATTGTTGTGTATGCGTTTTCAAAGTTGGTCAGTTCTTCAGATACTAGTTTAATATCTTCAACAGATTGTTTGAGGGTCACATATTTGTCAAGGTCTTGGAGAGTTGAGTGATCTGTGATAAGGAATATGTTTTCGAAATTCTTTTACAGGTCAATCATCTT
This sequence comes from Uronychia setigera, assembly GCA_021439965.1. Taxonomy (NCBI): domain Eukaryota; phylum Ciliophora; class Spirotrichea; order Euplotida; family Uronychiidae; genus Uronychia; species Uronychia setigera. The sequence goes on along the minus strand of JAGYYR010000032.1, from coordinate 13,189 downwards.
CTCTTTGTACTTTATAAGACGGACTTCAATTGATGAAAGTTTCGATGCAGTCTCAGGAAGGAAATGCTTAAGGAACACCTTTTCAACTTCCATCCAAGCGTTGGTAGGATCGAGACAATCGCTAGTATTGATGAAAGTTGATCTTGTGAGATACTCGTTGGAGAAGCAGAAGGTTTGAGAAGGAGAGAAAAGCGTAATCTGGAAGAAAGTGCCTGATACTGTGCTTGGGGAATTAGATCCTTAGTTAGCTCCTCTTGTTCCACTTCTACTATCTGTGAAACCACCAGCAAGAGAAGAACGGGGGTCTCCAGAAACCGCTGTACCAGCCCGATTGGCATGAGAGATATGGGATGAACGACCAATTTCAGGTACAGCCACTTTCTTGTTCTCACAGAATGCAGAAACATAAGGCCCTGATTTAGGAACTTCATTGGCAGTGAAGTTGAAGTCAATGCCATTGTGTAGAGTTGAAGACATTCTATTGAGCAATGGGGCATCAATTGATCTTCCTGAGTAGGGTTGCTATAGGTCATTACAGTCCAGCAGGATAGCAAGATTTCTTGATCTCAAAACTGCATTAAGTTTTGATTGCACATTGTGGTCACTTGCATGAAGCATTTTCGTAGAGTTTTCTGGGAATAATTCATTTTCAAAGAAATCCTTCATTACTCCTGATGAATCAAAGATAACAGGTGTGGAAGGAGCATAAAGTGATGCGAAAAGAGTCTCAGCTAGTTGGTTATCCTCCATTGCTTATGGAGTTCTCAAAAACAATCTGTGGAAGCCACTTTCCTTAAGAATTTGCTTGAAGAGTTTACTATGTTCTTTGGCATTGCTCACTTCCATCCAGAAATGAGATGTTTCAATTTTCGCAATCTAGAGGCCTTCTGCAATTTCTTTCCTAAGTTTTCTCCTATCTTTCATAGCAAAAGGTCCCATGTATGCAACTGTGCAAGCCAGAAGAAGACTGTCTCCTAGTAGGTTCTTCAATCTGTTTTTGATTTTCTCTAGCTTTTTCTCAGCTCTTGTGGCATTCTACAATACAGAGGCAATAATCTGTTCAGTCCTCACGTGGGAGATCTCAGTCTCCTCGATTCTTTTGCTCATATTCATTCCTGCTTCATTCATTGTTTCAAATCTTGCCTTGAGTGAGGCCAGTTCATCTCTACCTTCTGCTATGAATTTTCTAGCATAGTTGATTGAGAGAGTACACCCTGAAATATTTTCCTTGATTTCCTTCAATTTGGAATAAGTGCTAGACATGGTATTTCTCACGTTAAGTTTTCTGTAGAGCTCTAGACAGTACTTAAAGAGATTTTTAAATAGTGTTCTTTCGAAATCTCCTACCGTGTATCTTGTGATAAATTCTTTAATCCTATTTAGAATCAGGTCTGAAAACTCATAGTCTTTTCGTTCTCTCAGTGTTCTCACTAATTCCTCTCTTCTAGAAAACTAGAACTTGATGTCATGGAAAGCTCTTGGTCGCTTAATCCCATCATCACTTATATCAAGAATGATAATGATCATATCAAGTAGACTGTGTTCGTCCTCAGTATACTTTTTGCTGTCAACTATGTAGGAATAATCACTGCCTGTAGTGTCTTCTATTTGCTCAAGCATTTGGTCCAGTTTAATGTCCTTTTCAAGGATCACTGAATCTAGTTCAGCTCTGCAGTTTTGCATCTCGATCTCTGCATCGTAGATCTCTTTTTCTCTTCTCTTGATTGAGATTTCTTTTTCGCTTATAGCTGATTTAGTTCTCTCAATTTTATCTTTGAGAGTCAATAGGGTTAGTGTGTGCTGTTAGTTTTGAGCATGAAGTAGAGTTTTGTCTCTCTTTAGAGCATCAAAGAATCTTGAGAATTCCCTCGCTTTCCTTGCAAAGCTGTCATAGTAATTCCTTCTGACAAGGAGAGTGGCAGAGAGAAGGTCATAGAAGAATCTGAAGAGTTCAAGGAAAAGCACATATCTATACTTGGAACAGAAAAGGTGAGAAACTGAGATTGAGTTCTCTTGGGACCTCTTCATCATCCCTCTTCTCATTATATCAAATGTGCACTTGAGAGTTCCTCTTGTTGAGTCAGTTGGAGAAAAGAACTCACTGACAGCTCCATTGTATTCAGCATATTGCATAGTGTTAACTAGAGGGTCAGAATAAAACAAGTTGATGATTTGATTTCTCACAGTAGTCCTTACTGAAGCTACTTTCTTTGCCAAAATATTGTCTGCTAAGAGAGATTGCTCAATATCTCTATGAGTGAAGTATTCCTGAGCGAAATTCATGTAATTATCATGAGAGAGCTCATCAAGGAAGATGACATCGCATTTGATCTCCAAATTTGGGAAGTGTGTGAAGAACCTGGAGTAGTTGTGCAATGAGTTAATCAGAAACACTACATGAACGAACTTGGCAAGCTTCGCTCTTACATTGACTAGTAGTTGTTCAGGGTTGGGTTGTTTTTGATATTTCATGTTGAGTTCATTTTTAAAATATTCTTCCTTTTCAATTTCAATCAATTGGTCCTTGAATTCACTGGTCATGAACACCATCTCCTCAAGTTCATGATTGCAAATGAAGTTATTAACAGCATCAATGTAAGTTAGGTCAGAGACATGATTATCATCTATCAGGAAGACTACGTTTCTGGAATGGCGAACAGCTGTCATCAGTGAGGTCTTCATGCAGTCTACGAATTCTTTTGGATTGAAGAACTTTGAAGTATCTGGCTCAATGATCAGAGAGTCATTAACAATGGCACTTAGCTATACCAGCTCTCTTTTTCCATTTCCAGGAGAGGAGACCAGGATGAGATGCATCATGTCTTTAAAGAACACTCTGGAAATCCTGAAAATGTCTCTGGTTGAGCTTGGAACATCAAGGAAAGCTTCTAAGTAATGATTATTGCTTTCCTCTCTTAATTTCTGTTTGAATTTCTACCTGATCTTGGATTCTTTTGAAGTATTATTGGTATATTTAACATGGGCGTTTCGTTTGAGTTCATGGTAATTACCCAGCAAGATTTTATCGATGATCTTTGGAGTAAGATGGTTGCAGAGAAATTCAGCTTTAGCCACTTCTTTGAATTTGGTATGAAGTTCTTCTCTTGAAGAAGGATCCATGATTCTGTCTGTGAATGTTCTGCAAAGTTCATAACACACCATTTCTGCCATGACGTCTTCTTCTCTAATAGCTTGAGGTTTCTTGGTAGCCCCAGATCCCACTGTTGCATTGGATGTCTGACCCCCACCTAGTCCCATTGAGCTACCTCCACCGTATTCTTATTTCTTATTTGCATTTTACTTTTGGATATGATGAGAGTCAGTTAAGAGGGTAAAATGAGCCAAATTGTGGCATAATCTAGCAATGTAGTGGAAATTATTCAAAGGAAGGATCTACATGTTTGAGAGATTGTCTTATCTTCTCAACTTGTCTGACACTGAAATGAGACAGTTAGTGATTAGGATATAGTACTTGTTAAGGAGCTTGGAAGTGTTCCACATCTTTGAGGTCAACCAGTGCTAGACAAAGACTTTCATTTTGTCATTGTCAAATTCATTCATGTAAAGTGTGTTGACATAGAAAAGGAACCTGTGATCCCATGGAGGCTTGAAGTAATTCTTCTTTCCAAGAGGAGGTCTACAGTACTCAGGCTTTCTATAATTGTTTGATGCAGCCATCACTAATCTCAAGTCTGAGACTCTTTTGAACAGAGCTGAGTTCACATCATAATACCCTTGAGTCATGCTCCACATCCTAAAGAATTCAAGTACATTCACATCTATGGTTAAATTTTGGACTTACTCAGGTTATCTTGGAGATGGACATCATCAATGATGAATACGTTTTTCTTATCATCAATTGGGTATAAAATGTTTCTCCTTTTGTACTGATAGAACTTTTCAATGTACTCTCTCATCATTGGAATTGAGATATGTGAAGTCATTGGAATAAAAACTGGTCTGAAGGTATCCACATTCTTTCTAGCGAAAGAGCGTAGAACTATGCTCTTCTATGTTGCTTGACTGCCAACTATGAGTGCATGGGCATCAACAGAAAGGAGGATGTCAAAAAGATGGTAAGCTTGTGACACTTCGGTAGTTGGGATCATGAGAGATCTTTCTTTGGCGTCAAAGTGAAGCTTCATTTTATATTCCATCTTTTCGCTAAGGAAGTCCCATTAAAGATGTTCCACGTCGTAGAAAATCTCAAAGAGTGAGAGCTTGGACCCTGCCTTAGCACCAGGGATCTCCATTTGGAACTTTTTCTTGAAAGAAGAGAAAATTTCTTCAAAAATTCTTCTCAAATCATTACTCAGGACTCCTCCAAAACTCCAGGTTGTTGCAACCAAAGCAAGGCTGTATAAGAGTTCTTCTTGCTTCTCTTCGATTGGAAGATTGATGGGATCATCTCTTTCTGCTAATTCTTTAGCAGTGGATGCCACTCTCCTAAGCAGTCCACTCATGAGATTGAAGAAATGAACAAGCAATGCTTTTGGCTACCACATACTCCATTGGTTGATTTTAGGGTGAGCATTAAGTTTTTTCAGGAATGGCTCGAGGAAAGAAATGAAAATATCATCAAGAATTTCAGTGTTCATATTGTAGACATTGAAAAATCCTTCGGAGTTTAGCTCAGCTAACAGGATCTTCATTCTAGAAAGCATTTCTTCCCAGTCCACACTCTTCTAGTCAGTGTTAAACAACTGAAGTCTCGATATAAAGCTTGGAGAAGCATTATGAAGATTCTCGCATTCATAGAGTAGCCATAGATTAGAAGGGAACATGACAACAGAACCTGTGGGGAATGAAACAGGTGTATGTTCTCTATTCTGTTCAATTTTATTGGATTTCTTGGCTTTAATTTGTTTTCTTCTCTAGCCACCTTCATCGTCTTCATCTACATGATCTGTATCATCATCAGAATCATCCATTTCATTTTCAGGTACGAGTAAAATATTCTCTTTGTTCTTCATGTCCAGGTTGAGAGCTTGATTTGAGTCGTCAAGGAATTTGGTAAAACAATCTGTCCAGTACTCTTCCACACGAGCACAGTCAAAGAGGATGCTAAACATTATCCCTTTGTAATCTTCCTAGTTTTGGAAGTTGGTATACTCTTTTTCATAGGTTTTCAGGATAATTGAAAATACGCTCTCAGTTGAAAGGATACTTTGATTGCTTTGCATTGGCTTCCCATCTTTACTTTTAAGCTTCATTCCAGGTCCCATTCCTCTGAGTGATCTATCATCAGCAGACTCTCCTCCCATTTCATCTCCTCCATCTGATTCTTCACTTTCTCCAGCGGCTGAAACTTGACTTGCTTATGTTGATGTATTCCTTGACCCTGAAGGATTCTATTTCCCATCATTCTGGTTTATTCCAGGAGTTTCTGTGTTTCCAAATAGTTCTTTAAGGGAGTAGGTTTCGGGGCTCACAATTGAAGTTTTGAGCAAAACCTTTGCAAATTTGAACATAACTGTGCTCGCTACTCTCAAAAGAGCACTCTTTCCAGAGCATTTAGGTCCTACCAAGACTATTCCTTTTGAACTCTCAAAAGAGTGAACTAGTTGCAAAGCTTTCTCCATTTGATCTTCCCTAGCAATGAGTCTTTGTGCCTCAAATGCTTCTTCAACAGCTTTGTAGAGTAATTTTTCTCGTTTTTATATTTTTTGTTCTTCTTCCTAAGCAAATGTTTGGAATTCTACTTCGTTCTGTCCCATGTACGTTAGGACTTCTTGTGTCTTCTTTCTTCCTTCGATCATGGAAGAATTAAGTAGACCTTGCTTAGACATGTCAATTTCTTATTGTCCCGAAGCCTTAGAAATCTCTTGATCAGTAAGCCCTCCTTTACTTATCACATCTTCATTGTGGAAGGAATCATGTAGGGCTCTCTTAATGATCTCTTTAAGTTTTCTTTCATAATCCACCTTTGTAATATTTTCATTCTTGAACCAGTCAAATAAGAACTTTTTGGAAGAATAGAGGCTCAGAGCTTCCTTTATGGCATGCACTTCAATTTGAATTCTTTAGTTGTCCTGTTTTTCTTGTCTTGTTTTTTCCTCTTTGATTTACTCGATGATCTACTCTTTAGTTTTTCTGTTGACCATTCTCTCAACTTCTTTCTTTGTTTGGTTGCTTGCATCTTCATCTATTTAGTAAGCTATCCATTCTTTGTCTCTCATGCTTCTTGCAATTTTGATAATGCATCTGAAATCTTTGATAGTCATTGACAGATAGGTTTTGGTCTATCCATCAGCTTCAAGTGGAGCGTTCTTCCTCATAGCATAGAAGAAGTCAGAGATCCTGAATGCGAGTTCATCATAGGTCTTGAAGCCTTCTGCTTTCAACACCATTTGTAAAATGATAGTGGTCTCTGGCTTGGTCAATGAAAGAATTCTAAAGGCACTTTGAGTGACATAGGAAATTTCTTCTCCGTATTATGGATACTTAAGCATGTATGGGCTTGAAACTGAACAGAACACTCCGAAGCATATTTTATGATGCTAAATCTTCGAGAAGGTTTGAGCGTTTGCTGTGTGTTCTCCGATATGTGCACTACTTTCATTTCTTTCACTCTTATCTTCATAGAGCTTTTGCTTGTATTCGCTTCCATCAACTCCAAGAGCTCCAGCTCCTGCACTTTCTTCTCCATAGATGGCCATACCTGGCTTTTTAGAAGCTCTACTTTCACTTTATCCAAGGTTCTGTCTACTTGGTCGATGGTTGCTTTGGTTCTCCTCAATATGTATCCTATTTTGAGAAACACTGTCTCCATGTCTCACTCTCTCTGCACCAGTGTTATTGTTACCTGGGATCTTAATTGCATTACTCTGAGTAATAGATATCCCAGTGACATGACCTGGAGCCACTGAAGAATCTTGGCTCAATTCAGCAATGATAAATTGCTGTTGCACCATTTATATTTCTTTGTTGAAGGTCTGTAGGGCAGTGAATGAAAGTCGGTCAATATGTTCAAAGAAAATCCAGACAGATGCCAGTGCAGCTCCATTAAGATACTGCATCAAAGACTTCATACTAGTAGCAGAGCTGCATTTAAAATTTTTGAAGGCACTGTGCATACATTTGAAAACTCATTGAAAATATCGTCAGCAAATTCTAGCAATTAAGAATTGTTCCTACCATGGTCAGGAATGCATTTTAGCATCACTGCAGACTTTTCTCTGAGTGCTGCACTCATGAAAATGAAGTATCTGTTAGTCAGAGGAGTAATTGGAACTCGATGTAGAGCTCCAAGGTATTCATTACCTTGGTATGAGGTCCAAGCCCCACAGTCAATTTTACATCCTGGGTCAGTTCCATTCCAAGTGAGGCGAACTTGCTTCTACCATTCATAGTCTTCCTCTGCATCAACTCCTTTGTTTTTCAAGTCCCAGACCACATCTCTCATATAGAGAAGGAATTAAACAATTGATTTCATGATCATTTGCTGGGTACTATGAAGCTCCATGGAACAATCATTTTTCACTGTCCCCCAAGACCCACCTGTCGACTTCACTCCTGTCTAAAGACTCTTGCAAATCTAGTTGACCCAAAATTGAAGCCTCAGGAAGAGACCTTTGAATGATTTCTCTTGGAGTAATTTCATGACCATCTCTTTCTCTTATTTCAGAGTCTTCTTTTTAGGAGCTTTCTTCCTTCTCTTCTTTTCCTCTTCATGAGAGTCCTTGGATTGAGGAGTTTTTACACCTTCCTTTGGAGATGATTTCTGCTTAGGAGTTCCTTCTTCATCGGGCTTATCAGGAGAAGCTTCTTCTTCGGGTGAAGCTTCTTCTGGTTTTTCATCTGGTTGATCCCCTTTTTCTTCATCTTCCAAGTTGGCCTTGCTAGTTTAATCAAGATTCTTCATGTCCCTTTCTACTTCTTCTTAAACTCTCTGGATCATTGATGCACTCATGGTATTGACCAATTCAAAGTCAAAGTCACTTCCGAACATGTTGTTTAGGAACTTTTTCTTTTCTCTTTCTGGATCTATGTCCTCCATACTTTCTTCTTTGTGCTTCTGGTTTCCTTCATCGTCATATTCATCGTCTGACCCATGATCCTATTTGTCACCTTTTTTCTTGTAAAATTCCCCCATCATATCATCATCACTTTCTCTGCCTCCTTTGGCATTCCTATTAGATATATGGCAGATCATACCTTCTACTAGATTTAGCTGAGAAATTTGAATTGGTCTTTTCTAATTTCAGGCTGGCTTGGGAGTTCTTAATCATGTCTCTTGTGTTTGGGGTTTTAGGGGTTTCTAGGTATTATGCGTAATACTTACTAGGCTCGTCATCTTCGTCATCTTCATCTCTAGAACCTTTGATTGGAGTTGCTTCTCCCCGAGCTAGGGCTACTTCTTCTCTTCTCTTTCTCTCCTCTTTAGCTTTTTTGGCATCTTCAAATAATTCATTGATTTCATGAGTGAGGATCAAATGAATAGTGGTAAGGATCACTTGTTGAGGGTAGTCAAGGATCCATTCATCAAGAGACTGCTTTGGGAAACTACTAACTGCAAAATTAATCATCTTCCCAACTGTCTCTTACATGCTCATTTCAACATTTTGCAGCCATTTTTCAATGTCTTCAGTGAGTTTCACTCTGTTTTCAAAGAGGAATAATTCCTTTTCTTTAGAGATCATACCAAGAATTTCAAATGTAGTGACAGCTTTCGCTTTAGACTCAGCTTCAGAGAATTCATCTCTTCCATGTTTGCCTCCATATTCTGAAGCCCCAATAGCTGGAGTGTGTCTACCAGAAAAATCATCTGCTTGTTCGCTCTTGATCCCACTAATTTCATGATTAAGGCCAGGGGCTCGAAGTTGATTCCCACCTGAAGGAGTTCCTGGTGCCTCTAGATCATACTTAGTATGCTTCACTATTCGATTCACAAATAATTTACTCGCCCCAGGAAACAGAATTGGGATGAGATCATTGAAATCCTGATTTGAGTGGGCTAAAGTCAAGAATTCCAAGAACTAAGAATCAGACATGAAGAAAAATCTGGGGAATTCAAGTCTTCTGGTTTCCAGATACTGGTCGACATTCTTCTAAAGAAGCTCCAAGTAAGAATTGAGTTTTTCAAAAATTTCTATCCTGTTCTGGATCATTAGATTATGAGTTGATTTTGGATTTCTATACGCACTCCACATAATCCTTTTGAAACTTGCTTGAAGCTCTTTAAATTGCTTGAATTCTGTGGCCAATACATTTTGCATTTGAAGAGTAGAGAAGATTGGATCCAAGTACATCCAAGTTCTTTGAGCATCTACCCACTTTTCCAAATTGCTCTGCATCACTTTCAAGTTTTTGATCCATTCGATAACGTCTTCTTTCACATGAACTGCGTATGCTGAATTTTCAACACCCTCGAGGGTGGTAAGATGGTCCTCAATGATTGAAGTGATAGTCTCAGTCTCGATCAAGATGTAGGCATCAAGACTGTTTTTGTATGGGATAATTTTGAGGTCAAGTGTTTGCCATTCTTCTTTAATCCCATTGACTATTTGCTCGTATTTCATTTCTGTATTGGCTTGCTCGATGATTACACCAATCTCTTCTTGGAAATTTTGAATGTGGACTTCTTTTAAGTTAACAATGGTGAAATTTTCACTATTCTTAAGATGTGGGGCCTTTATCACATTAAAAATCTGCAACCAATGTCTGGATCGTAGTGAATCTCTTTTCAAGTCCTTTAAAAATTCAATAATTGTTGAGGTTTCCTTCACTTGTTTCAAAATGGTCTTCCCTATGTTTCTGGATTTTTCTTTGACGAATTAGTTCTTGGAAATCTTCTGCTCAAAGTAGAGACTGGTCTTAGAAATGGATCTGAGGATTTTTTCAATGTCCAATTTGAGGAAGGGTGTGGTAAAGCACATTTCTCTCCTCTTTTTCCAGTAGAGAATCATTTTCCACATATTAACAGTATGTGAATGCATTTCTTGAAGGAACTCATAGTCCACTGAGCATTGTAGTTGGTTGGATTTGAGTTTGTCTTCTCTATCTGGGTCTTCTTCATAGAGAAGCTTCATGAATTCTTTGTACAGCATTACCTTAGATCTGATTTCCTATATAGCCTCTAAAAAAGTCAACAAACACCTTACTTGATCTTTTGAAGAGCTCTTCAAGAGTCTCATGGCATTCATCAAGTCTAGTCTTGTCAATCAAGTAGTGTTCTGCGTATTTCTTCTCAAATGCTTTGATTTTCTTTGAGAGAGTCAAGGATGAACTGTGCATGATCTTCTCCATGACTTCCTTATTCTTCCTGAGTCCTTCCTAGGCGTTTTTGAGCAATTGAGGTAGGTTGTCATAGAGAACTTTGACATCATCGATGGCAATGGAGAGATTCATACTGACTTTGAAGTTCTTTCCTTGCTTTTGAAGCTTTTGAATCGAGTTGAATCTCTAGTTGAAGTCTTCCATTTTTTCTTTGACATATTTGAGGGTGTTAACTTGTTCAACATAGATATTCAGAGTAGTTGGGACTTGGTTGAGTGTTTCTGATGCTTTACTCAATTCCTCTCTCAAGTACTTTGTCTCACTCTCCATTGTGGATGTCACATTGTGCCTGATAGACTAAATAACCATCTTAGGCATCTCACTGAGCGCGTTTCTAAATCCAATTGTCTCAATCAGGATAGTATTCATTTTGGTCGTGTGAGTAGGAATAGTCTCTATCATCGCTGTAAATCTCTCCATGCGGAGTGAGGTCTCCTTGTAGAAACCCATCTCAAGAGAATGCTGCTTCTCTTTCTTTGTGGCCTTCCAGTCTTCAGTGAAATCAAAGATCTCCTGCATATTATTGAATTGGTCCACGAAGTCTTTACTCTTTTCAATGTCATGGCGGACATTGTTGAAAATCAAGTTATGATTCAGCTTGTGCTTCCCATTCATGCCTAGGATGTGTTTCATCATGTTGATGATTGACTTGTAGTTCCATTCCTTTCTGAAAAAGAAAAGGACGTTGACATTGTTGATGAAGTCAATGATTTTCTTGTTGTTATAGATGGATTTTTCAAGGTTTTCAAAGAGTTGCACGAACATCTGATAGTATTCGTCAAATGTTGGATCAGTACTCAGTTTTCCATAATCATCGAAGCAAACTGAGATTTCGAATTGAGGTCCTTGCTTTTTGCTGGTGTAAACTTCAGCAAATATTCTTTTGTTTTCGTACAGCAACTCAACAAGATTGGCGGCTAGGTATCTCTGAACAAGTTCCATATTTTTGTCAAACATGGTCTACCGCATTTTCACAATTTTCAAATTTTCTTCTTCTCTTGCTTGCACTCGTCTCGCCTGACTGAACATAATATGTTCTGGGTATTTCTTTTGATTGAGCAGTTTTTGAACCTTTTCCTCTTTCTGGTGAGTTTCGAATTCCTTGTCACACTCAGTGATGTATTCTTTGAGTTCTTTTATGGTTTCCATAACAGAACCAAGGATGACTTGCATCTCACCTAGATTCTTCTCCATGATTTTTTCACATTTTTCTTCAAGGGTTGCCTGTTGCTTCTTTCCATAGATTTGGTTCTTCTTAATTTCTACAAGCTCTAGCGACTTAAGAGAGTTAAGAGCGGTAGTAATCTGAGTTTATTAATAAACCAACTTACTGGGACAAAGGCTTCTGCAAATAATGGCTTGGCAAAAATCCATCTTTCACTTAACAAGATTCTCTTTCGAGTGTAGAAATTCCATCTGGCAATGTACTTCCATTGTTTAAATGTTTTCATTATTTAAAATTTCTTGAAGAATGGAAGATTGGCAAATAGTTGCTTATTTATTCCCTCCAAAATGAACTGGTCGTGAGATATGTACTCCGATGGAGCATTTTTATCTTTCCCCACTGTCACAAACCCAGCTTTTGAGAACACAATAGTGCCAGCATTATTCATTGGTGGGTTTCTAACTTCTTCAAAAATTTGTCCTTTTCCTTCCTCATGGACTTTCTTGAGAGGGATGAATATCCTATTATCTAAGAGTAATGAGAAGGTTATTACTTTTGGTAGCTTCACTCATAAGCTTTGCCACTTGTTCAGTAGTCTTATTGTCATAGAGTGAGATTGTTTTGTCATTAGCAGCTGAAATGCTTTTTCCTTCACTATCCAGTGCCACTTGCCCAACTAGCGTCTTTGTTCTTTCATCACTCTCGTCTTGGCTCTCTTGAATGAAAGATTTCTCTTTGTTAGTCGATGATTTTCGAATTTGCTATTCAAGTTTGGCTTAGTAGTCCTGAGCTTCTTTTAACGATCCGGTCTTTTTCTGAATCAATGCTGACTACCCAACTCCATGACTAGGAGTTGATCTTTTAGATGAAGAATATGCTTGATTTGAGAAATTCGCAAAAATAGTATCTAGTTGGTAAGAGCATTAAGATACTTTTCTAGGAGGGTGAACCTGGGGTTGGAACATGCTGAGATTGGGACAGGATGATCTGGTGCTCCCCATAAGCTTAGTCTTGATATGCTCCTCCACCGATTCCTTTCACTTTTCTTCTCTCAACACTTTTTATGACTTTCTTTAGGTTGTCCTCTATAAAGAGAGTCAATAGTGGTATAGAGATAATAGGATTTTGAAAATTGTCATACCAAATAGGGTATTGGATGGGAGTCTTCTTTGCTAAGTGTATTTTTATGCACTCTTAGCAACATATTGCTTTCGCGTTTGTGATTAGGTGGCTATGGTAGCAATTTTCTCTGCAAATTTGTTCCCTCAATCAGCCGCTTTCATGGTTTAGGACTGTGTGGGGTTCACGGCCACTGTCCTATTATTTCCTCTTGCCTGATTATTACATGGTTGAATTACTGATGAAGGAAGAGCTGGGAGCTCGGTCTAGCTATCTGCTCGAGGTGAAACCATGGCACCCCTACTTTCCTAACATATTCAAATTTTATTAGGTACCTCATTAGCCGCTGCCAACTATGCAGATTAGAATTTGTTGGCGTTGATCGATGGTAAATTAATTTCTTTCTTTGGCAGAGTCTGTTTTGGCTCCGCCTTGCGATCTGAATGTCTGCTTGCGCGTCTATGAGAAATTGAGCCATTTAAATCCTCGATTTGGCTTACCTTTCCATACAATTCAATTAAATTATGATTTTGGCAACCGCATTTCCAACCACTCACAGTTGGGGTTTTGGGGTTTTGGGGTTTTGGGGTTTTGGGGTTTTGGGGTTTTGGGGTTTTGGGGTTTTGG
>JAGYYR010000031.1:0-15566 GCA_021439965.1 Uronychia setigera | reverse complement strand
GATCTTAGATGGGGGTCATTGTATTTTGACTGCCACCGCTTCCGATACCTCCTTGACTGGCAGTGTCCATTGTAGGTATCTTCTTCAAGTATTTGCTCATTTTGAGTTGTTTGAGGTTGGAATTGGAACTAGGTCCTTGACGGTGGAGTGAGTTAACGAACGGATCACTTAACTCGGATTCGCTAACCATGCGTATAAAAAACTAAAAGGGCAAAGATAGAACCTGTTGGAACTGTGGGAAGAAAGGCCACCTCAAGAAACATTGCTGGAGCAGAAAAACATAAAAGATACACATGGACTTCTGATAATCCTTGGTCTTAATTATAATGTGAAAATATCTGGAGAGAACCAACTTCGTTCAAGAACCTTCTCAGTTCTAAGGAGGTTAACTGACAGCTGCCAGTGAACGAAGTTGGTTCAAACTCTGAACGATCCTGGTTCTGATTTAATGTGAACAAAATTGGTTCTACTATTTCGGATCCTAAATATTTGAACCAAATTAGTAGTCCTATATACTGAACCATTTAAAATTGAACAGACTTCGTTCAAATCTATGTTGACAGTTGTCGGGTGAACCAATATAGCCCTTTTTAACCATTACAGATTCGAACTCTCAGCTTTAAAACAGGTTCCTAGAGAGGAGCCAGCCCTTTTAACATGAAGGAGGAGTAGGAGCAAAAAGCGGGGGCCACTACAGTGAAATTTTGTATCAAAAGCTCAACCCAGAAAGAACCAAGGAGGTCAAGAAAGAAGATATCAATTCGCCATTATGAATTAATTACCTCTGTCTTAACATAACATAATTAGGATGTTTGGTTTTAAATCAGTGATATTATAGCATGTGTCCAATTATCCATATATTTGTAAAATGCCCTTCACACTAGCTTCTATTTCATGTGCACAAATCTTTTCATAGGTGTTCTCTTCTTTGTTCATGTAGATTATCAAGAAAGAATGCAAGAAGAATATGCTATTTAAGCTTCTTGAGGTTCAGATTTCGGTCAGTATTTTAATTGCTTCCACTATGTATGAGATAATTTATCATGTACTCTAATCATTCTTTCAATGGACTCAACAAAGCTGTCTGATTTTAGTCAATATCTTTTTTAAGCCTTTGTTCTCCATATGTTTGTAAAAAGCTGTTATCAGGGTCTTCCCAAATCTGTCTGAATTGGTTGAGGTCCTTTTAAATATTTTTTATGAATCTTTTATCATGTTGCCCTATACTTCTCTCCAAGTTATCCTTAGCTTTTTGGATTACAGCCCCATTATCAATATCAAGTGAATAAAAGAATTCTTACATGTTCATTTCATAATATGTGCAAGCTCGAATTAATTCCAGTTCTATTTTTATTAATTTCAAGAGTTCCTTTTATTTACTGGTCTTTTATTCTAATTTTATTGCTCTTCCTTAAATTTTTTATTAATGTCATCTTCTATTTTCCTCCTTATGTTTTTGTTTGGTTTAGGGGGCTTAGTTGTCAATTTCTAGAGATGAGATTCTGCTGTTGCCTTACTAAATAAAGATTTTTTTAATTCGTTTTGGACTTGCCCTTTAATTTAGTTAAGATGAGATTTTCAGATAGTAGATGCTTGATTTCTTCATAAATTGGCTTTCGTTTATATTCCATGTTCTGGAAAGTTTTCTCTGATGATAGCATCAATTCTTAGATGATGAAAGGATAATGGCTTGTGGGGAGTTATCATTATTGTCAGCCATGTCCAATATGGAGTTAGCTTAGTTTTGAGCTGTAAGAAAAAAGCCTTTTTGTCTCTATCCAATTAGGTTTTAATTTTTGGGTTAATATTTCTTCCTTCCTACTTTCTACAATGAAATCTTCATCTAATAATCTCTACTAACTTGTGATTGTGTTTGGCGGATCGTGTCACTGTTCAATTGATTTCTCTCTCAAATGATCGTGCTGATAAAAATTACTTGGGCTTGGGATTTTTCAGGAATGAGGTTTTGATTTTCCTTTTCTTCTAGGAGATTGAATTACTTCTTCTTTTCTTAGGGTCTTTCTCATTTTTTGAGGCAGTTGTGCATTTTACGTTTAGCATTAAGTTTTATCTAGATTCAGATGCACTTGGTTATCTGTTTCTGACTTGCATATGAACCAAAATTATTTGTTCCATAAACTCATTCATCCTAAGGCAGTTTGGTTTCTTCCTGATCTGATTTATAATGGCATGGAGTCTTTGACAAATGGTTTGAATGCCTTCCCGTATACATCTTTAGGTAATATTACAGGGAAGAATGGGTGAATCACTTTCACATAGCTTGTTGTGAGCCTTCGTATTTTCCTTTCTTTGATACATCTGAGAGTCTCTCTTTAATTTCTTCATTGAATCTTTGTTTTTCAGCCTCTTCTGCTTTTATTCTATTTTCATTTATAAATAGAAATTTTGTCCTTCTGTTCAAATTGCTAAGTGCAAAACTTCAATAAAGTATTTAGCTTTGCTTTTCTAAAAGCAGAAATCCTAAATAAAACTTCCTCATAAGGAATAGGAGGATCAGCAGCTGCGGAAAAGGTCCTAGATGTTGGTTATTTCCCTCAAAGGGGAGGGTGTACCATTATCTTTGCATTATAAAATCTCACTTGCTCTTTTTGCTTGGCATTAATGATTGGAATATTTTTACTTTATATATGATATTCCTTCCCTGTGTTTTTCTCATCAGATCAAAAAGACTTTGTCCTAATGGAGTTTTTTGATGGTTTTCAAAACCAGAAATTGTCCTCTAATGATAATTTAGTGAACAAAGTACTACTATTCTAAACTTTGATGAAGAAGTCCAGGCTGCAGTTTTCTAGTAAATAAAGTATTCTGATTAGCCAAAAACATATACTATATATATTTTCACCCTTTAAACCTCCATCAGTTCAGGATTCTTTGAAGTCCTTTTGCAAAACTCATTTGGAACTAGACTTCAGATCGTACCTAAGTCTTAATTATGTTTGTATATATTGCAGAATTCTTTCATTGCGTTTTCTATGTTCGTACAAGCCTTATCATGATGTTCCTTAAGGAGATACATAATTCAATTATCTGTTGGGGTCAACTAATAATCAGAAATAAGCATGTACTCAATTCTTGCTCTCTGCTTTCCTTGATTTCTGTGATCAATAAGTCTTAAGTCTCTCTAAGCAGAGTCTAATCCAATATTTATTGTTTCCAGTCTGACCTACTTCAGGGTTCGTTATGTTATTCTTAATCCTTTTAATAGTCTTTGTATGTCCATATCTTAGTGTTCCCTTTCAATGTGTTCTATATCAATGTTTTCTCCATTGCATATGCATTTTTATATCTTGCAATGATTTACCAGATTTCCCTGTATCAAATTCAATAGGCAGCTAGTGATGTCATAATTGTTTAACAAGCATTTTAATCTTTTTTGTTCTGGTTAGAGTTTTTGAGAGAAAAATCTAAGAAATTATTCTATATATTTATTCCAGGATCTTCTGGCTAGAGACATATATGATCGACAGTTTTAATATTTATCACTATCTCCTGGTTTAGGATGCCACTATTCAGCATAGGCTTTGCTTGGTATTCTAGGATCGATTCTATTAGTGATTAGCTTAACTTTTATTTAATTTCTCCTCTAGCCTAATGTAATTTTCCTACACTTGGTTGAGCTTAATTTTTACATTCAACTTTGTTGATCATATTTACTTATTGAAGCTAATCTCCGTTCCCAGATACTTTACCTTGTTGTGTAAGCTTTTTAGGTGGTTTAATCAGTGATTTATCCCTATTTAGTTTAAGTCCCCATGACCTCAGGTTTTTAAATTCTCTGATGATCTGGGCATTTAATTTTTCTTCATGCTTAAATGATGATATCAGAAGCATAGGATTGCAAATAATCTTCTTTTGTTATATCAATCATCACTTATGATGATTTGAGGGCTAGGTCCAGATAATTAAATACAGCTGGAGAAATGAAACTTCTTAAGGGACTTCTTTTTATGTAATGATCCATTCTTTTCCCAATGAGTTAAAAATTGTCAAATATCTGCTAATATTTTATTAAAGCGTCTGTACAGTTCGTTTCCAAATTTTTGTTTATAGCGTCATTCCAAAAGTGAGTATTGTTCCTTAGTACATTTTCAAAGGTTAACTAGATTAAAAATTTTATAAAAAATCTTTATTACTGATAAGAAGGATACATGGAGAGAGTCAATTCAAAATTAGCATTCTCAAAGAATCCAACTTCATGGTAATTAGCATTGAAGATGTAGTAGAGGGGTTAAATGCCCGTAAAAGCTGTGGATCTGACCTCTTGGTACCCCAAATCCATAAAATATGGAGCCCTTAAGGGGGAGCAGTAAAATATGTTACTGAAATCATCAATTCAAGCGACGCCACACTACCTGATTACTTCAGCTACCACTTGACTCGTATTACTGTCCACAAACTTGAATGATTATGCACAAATGTCTAATACTAGACCTATCTCAGTTTAACAAGTAGTGGTGAGTGTATTAGAAAAAGCAATGCCGATCTAATGGATACTGAGGAGTATCAAAAATGATTAAAGAATGGATTTTCCAATCATATGCATGCTTGTAGGCTCTTTATTTATTCAAAAGTCACCCATAAAGAGATAGGAAGACCAGAAAAATTGATCTTAAAAAGCAAATGATTCAGTCAACTCAGTTAGATTTTTAGAGATACTTTGTTTGGAAGATGGCTGATGGGTGCCCAATAAAGTCAGAATGGTTGACCTATTAATGAAATTTCACAGATAAGGAACCATGTTCTTTGACCAAGGCAATAAAGGTAAAAAAAAATGGGTACCTCAAAGATCTGCTATTTCATCAACCATTTTTAATGTGTATATAGAGGAAGCTATTACTAGCAACAGCAAACTGTAAAGAACAATGAATGATGGACAGTTGCTGGCTTTTGCATTTGACTTAGTCATATCTTCCTGAGAGCAAACAAAAAGCATTGGAACTGACCCAAGAGATAGAGATCCAATTAGGAAGTTTTGAATGGCATGATCAACAAGAAAAAGCATTGCGGATGTCAAAAATAATGGACCTGAAGGCGACACAATATATTGATTGGATCAAAAGAATTGATTCCTTCAAGTACCTAGACTTTAATTGCAGTATATCAAGAGCATAAATTAGAAAAGAAGCTGAGAGAAAGTCATGTCAAACAAAATCAGAGTAATAGGTCACAAACTGAAGCGGATAAAGGACCTTAGGATCAAGAGCTAGGACCAGCGAGCGTATGTAAGTTCAGTGATTATCTATTACTGCACCAGCTTGTTTGCCTGTGACATTATTGTTGAACCTTTCTTTAAACTTTAAGAAAGGAAAGAATTCCGTAAGATCAATAGGATGACAACGCCATTGTCTCAAAATGGAATAATGAAGAGCCAGTACTTAAAGTTTAAAAGTGAAATGAAGGTAAAATCTAAATTAGGATGATTAAAGGATTAAGTGGAAGATGAAAGGGCCCCTTTTCATATTCAGAAGAGCACCTGAAAAAAGGGAACTAAAAAGTCGAAGGTCAGAATGGATGATCTGGGTTTGCCCTAGCAAATGGTGCCAAGCTATCTGACCCAAGATACCCAGTTTTTAGCAGGATCCAGAGTTAGAGCTTGACGCTGAGCATATTGGATACTCAGTTAGTTCAATGGGGGTCGATTTCTAGACCATTAAGTTGGTATAGAACATTGTGAGAAAGGTAAATATGGAAGTGACTCCACAAATAATGAAGGTAGTAAACAGATACTGAGTTGAAATTAGACGATTATTGGAATCTATCTTCAAAGGAAAGGGGACACATTTCGAGAAAGTCAGAAAGGTTCGCACAAGGGACCAAATTCCTGAAGATGACTCTCTAGATGTGTTAGAATGAGCTCTTTTAAGAGAGCTTATGAACTTGGAGTGACTCTAGGTGAAAGGATTTGTATGGAGTTATTCAATGGAAAATTCAATGTATGACTTTAGAGGATCAAAATAAATAGGACCATCTGAAAATTGAAGTAAAAAAGATATCGATTAGTAGCTTTTCTGGTAATTTCTGGTAGGAAGTGGTACCATGTTAGACCACTTTGACCAATTTTTGGAATCAAAAATTTAAAACCCCTTCTGAAGGAGTCTTTTTTTCTTCCCCATTCAGCTCCTGCTACAAATGCATTGTGACACTCTATTACCTAGTATGTATAATTTCGCTAACATGCTAGAGCACCATAACATTGTAGCCCTAAACTGGTCCTAAATCCTATGTACGATGAGGTCAAATTGAAAAGAATATCAATAGTTCCTATGGATGATGAATCTAACCCTAAATATGAACATGTTTATAGGGACCAATACACGACCCTATGAATGACAAGAGATATGAATTTCTCAAACCCCTTAAAAGATATCTATCAATGATGACCATATAAGAAGTCCCTTATCCACTCCAAAAATAAACCATTTACAGAGCTCAATATGAAAATCTTTAAACTTAGATAAGGGACTTGATGAAGTTTAGCACAGACCAAACATCACTTTATGGAAGAATGACACTTTCACCAAAGATAGAGATCTAATTTTGAAGGGGATTATTGTTACTATCAAATGAGCTGGATACACAAAAACACATCACCAATAACCTGATTAACTCAAGTTAATTACCTTTAATTAGCATATCATAAGTCCTTCAGTACTTGGTACCTCTCATTTTTCTTTAGCAGTGACAGGAAATGTTCATGAGGCATCAAGTTTCTCACATGATGAGTGAGGGAGGCACTTTCTTTTTTTGTCCATCACAACAGCAGTACCTCTAATTTTTCTGGTCAATTTCCTCATTCTCTCCTCTCCTCTCCTCATCTATTGTCATTGATTGATTGGATTGTTTGGGTCCCCATCGTTTGTCTTCATGGTCATTAGTGGGCATAAGCATATTGAAGAATGTCATAATCTTCATCGATATGGTCGGTCATACCAGGCCTCCCTTGTTTGGACTAGAAGAAATTAATATTTGTTGATTATGACTTAGAAAGAAAGGAAATGCTTTTGATTTTCATTCGAGATAGAGATTGGAAGAGAGAGCTCTTTTAACATATTAAATCGGATGAGATTTATTGGTTGTAAGAATAGAGGGTCGAATATTTCAAAATTTGCAAACATCTTTTTACTTTTTCAATTCGCTCGCTTAATATGTAAAAATTAAATGATGCATAGTAGTATTGTTGAATCTCGAAACACAATCTAACTCCAATCACCAAAACTTCGACATCCTGCTAAAACAACTGTATATACAGTATCCCAAAAGCTAATCATGACATCACAAAATCGGACAACTCTGGGGAAGCCTGAGAGGCCCTACATGGGCAAAAAGTGCGTTACTAATCATGTTATTCCTCCAGTCACTAGGTACCTCTCCTTTTTCTTTGGCAGTGCAGAAAAAATAGCTTTTTTCATTATTTATCTGTCTTGCTTGAAAATGATTTCCAATATTAGTTTTGTATTATCCTAAGTACTCTTATCTATCAATACATTTATGATACACCAGTAATCATTAAATCAGATTGTTGCAGTCATTTAAGTATAACTTAGCCAGTACTTTTCTGATGAAGGATAGTAATACTATCGTTCCAATTGGTGAGTGTTTACAGTTTCCTGATTTAAGGTACTCTGGTACTGAATCACTGTTGAAAAGATTAAAGATTTCTCTAATTATGATTTTTCATCCTTCATCGTTTATTATAACATTCGCTGATTAAAGCATTCTGGTGCCATGCCCTTTTCCAGTTGATTTCTTCTAATGTGCTTATAAATTAAATTTCCTGCAATTCACCTTAGATTTTTATTAGGAATTCTACATTCTTCATCATCATGACTATTCTTATTCTTGCAGATTCTGAAGAAAAAATATCTGCTACTTCCAAGTGTTATTGCTTCTGATTAATTATCATATTTTGAGTCAATGACGTTCTAAACTTGAGACTCTTTGTGCTTCAAATTTCTCCTGATCTATTTCATTTTATTATAAAAGACCTAAGATTGGTTTTAATTGAAACTGTTTTCTAACTTTCCGAGGGTGTTCACCCAATCTTTTTTTTTACTATTGGAGTGGTAGTCTTCTAGGTTATTTGCTTTAGGAATATGTATTCCTTTGGAGGTTCATGCATTTTTATTGTTTGTTTTTTGTAGAGGAGGATCAAAAATTTGTTTTATGCTTTTTCAAGGACAATTTCATTCACACATTCAAGTGTAAAATTTTTGTTATAATTCCTGTTTTTAATTTCTTTTTGTGTGGAATCATTTTGAGAGAATCATAATTTTCTTTATCTGGAGAATGAGCATGAAGCCCCGAATCTAATAATCATGTGATCAATTATATTTGATTGAATAATTACTCCTTCAACTATGTCCAAATCTGTTAATATTTCATCCAGGATATTAGCTTTCTAGAGCATTTGTATGTTTTCCATATGTTGTTGTCTAATGTGGTCTCAGACGAGGCAATAGAGTTTTAACTAATCTGCTAGTTTTTGTGATATGTTCCAGCTCCTTGTTATGATGATATTATTCTGAGGGAAGCTTTGTCTATTTCTTTTAATGTGTGTTGAATCTTAATTGTTCTTTGGCTGAATCATTTTTGAGGTTTTTATGTATGCGTATACCATATGAATTCTTTGCTTTTGATTGAAAAAGGATCCAAACAATATGTTTGTGTCTTTGACTTTTATGATTTTTGGTTGTTCAGTTCAAGCAGCTTCACATATCTCTTTATCTGTTATTTGCCTTGGTGTATAGTTTTAAGAGTTTGACCAATAGGTTCTAAATGCCTTTATCTAACCATGATTCTGCTAGAAGGAACTGTTCTATTTAATTTTACTTTCTTTAGGTAGCTCATAGAGCCATTTCTTTAAACTTGTTGCTTTTTACTACTCCTTGCTGATATACAATTACAAAGAAAACCATCAGTCAATGATGATTTTTTCTTTCTTGTCTAGTCTGAGTTCTTGTCTATTAAGTCATTAACCATTTATTAATATGAATTATCTACATTTTTTCAGTGTTTTTGGATCTAAGTATTTCAAAATATAATGATGTTAGATTTTTTTATTAAGTTGATCTGTGAGTGCCCTTCTCTTTCGTTTCTTAGTTTTTTTGATTCAGCTCAATCAGTTTTTCTTTTATTTTTTGATACATGTCTTTTCTGGGTTCTTCTCCTTTTGGTTGATGATTAAATTGTTTTTATTGCTTGTTCTCTTGTTTCTGTTAATGACATAGTTAGTATTCCAGATCGGCTTATGCTCCTTTATTGGCCTACTCATCTGCTCAGAAATTGCCGTAATGTATTCCTATGAGTGATCCAGTGTGACCTTAACCTTTTGAAAAATGAAAGAATGTTTCAATCCTGGGAGTTATTTAATGCTCTCTATGATTTCTATTATTGACCTCCTATGGTGGATTGGTTTTCAACCGATTTGAAAGCCTTTTCTCCTTTTGATATTCTTTATTTTTTACTCATTTTGTCAATACTTATATTGGCTATCTGTAATGATGACGTATATGGTATGGTATTTATTATTCTTTGGGAAACCTATGCATATCTTATCGTTAATAACTCATTCACAAGTTGAATGGTGGATATTCTAAGCCTAGTAATCCTGCACTATGGCCAGCATAGCCTGGAGTGTCTTCTGTTAGATCTTAGTATTTGCGAATGTTCCCAGACTTCAACACCTCCATATCTGATTCCTTTTCACTTCTGTGATGATCCATCCGTGTAAAATATATACGCTCTGCAGCAGATGATCCTAGAACTAGGAGTTTTTCATGTTTGTAGTGATGACATAAACAAATAATTTGCACGAGCTTTTAATAGATTTAATTAAATCTGATTTAATTTTGGATTGGGCCTTCAAAATACCTTTGGGTTAACCAAACACCGTTATCTCATACCATATGAGTATCCCTTGGCTTTACTTACCTGTTTCAACCCTTAAACATGATCTTTAGCTAAATTGTTGTGTGAATCTTGCGGTAATCCCCTCCCCCCTAATACCTATTTATATAAACCTTGGAGAAGGATGGTGACCGACTTTTCAAAGGAGGTTTTCATCCACAGGTAATGATTGCTCTTTCGATGAATGATTCTATTTTGACCAGGCTTTTTACCATCTTGATTCACTTCCTTGTTTCCCTGGATTTTTAATATGACCAAAATTTTGTTTGTTTGTTTTGTTAGCAGTAGAAGGTCATTTTAAGTCAGTGTAAGTAGTATCAGGTATGAGAAAATTTACTTTTTTTTATTGTTATTTGCTGATCAGGATTGGTTTCTAATTTAGTCTGAGTTTATACACAAAAATTATCTTTTGATTTATTTAAAGAAAATAATTTCTACTACAAGTTTTCTCTGTTTTTCAAGATCACAAGAACTAGTCAGACCATAACCTATGGTAGGTTGATAATTGCCTTTTCATCAGATAATAGCTGTGAATTCGTTGTTTAGGAGGATCAATCTCCATATCATTTGTTGTATGTGTGGTTTACTTCCTTTTCAAAAGAATTCAATCTCAGTATAACGATGTATTAATATTTCTCAATCATGTTCAGTGCTTTAAAACCTTCCTCCACTAAAGCCTGTCAGACACTGAACCCCAAGAAATTACTGGCGATGATGAGATCAAAGTGAGATATGTACTATTCCCTCACAGAGAACTGTAATCGCACTTTTCAATCAACAGGTTAATTCCTCTTGCCCTCTTATAAACAGAGTTTCTTTTGAGGAACGACATTAGTGGGGAGAAGAAAGTTATCTTTTGCCTAATGTCCCTCAAGCTGCTGAAAACTTCTCAGGTTGTTGACCTTAAAGTACCTTCTTTTGAAGAGTTGAGTGTGAAGAACATGATTGATGATTCTGAATGACATCCTGAGGTAAACACATTCCTTCCTAATTTCCCACCGAGGAACTCCCTGATCTAGTCACTTGGACTTGGGTGTAGTCTTTTATATATACTTAGACAATACTTCAAGACAAGTGGAGCTGAAGTATTCATGTAGAATAGTTTTATCCTATAGTTGATAATTTTTGTAAAGTATTCCACTACTCTTACCTTAAGGGGCATCATATTAAATGGATTTAGGGTACATCAAATCAGACCCACAGCTTTTCCGGCATTCAGCCCTTCCACTACTTCTAGCACCTCCTACTTGCTGATGACATAAATATGGGATTCCTTGAAGCCTCTGTTTGCCTCCACCCTCCAAAGTATCAGCTTATTCCTTTTTGTAATAGTTGTCCGCAAAGAGGTCCTTTTTAAATTTTTTCTCTTTGTAGAGGTCATCTATTTTGTTCAGTATTCATTAGTGAATCCTCTAATAATGATTCCCTTCTTCCGCATTTAGATACCACTTAAATGGTTTTGTAGAAAGTGTGTTAGACTTCCACTAAAACGATTGTTTTATGCAGTCAAATTTCTTATCATAATATCGCCTAAATCTTCTTCCATCAAGCGACTTCATCAACTTATGGTTGGTACAGATAAGGGTTACTAACGCGAGGTCAGACCTTTGAGTAATTACCTCTTTGGGACTGCAAGGGGCCCAGGTAGATTCCTAGATTAGTTTCCTTTTCAATAGTGTTCTTGTTCCTGAAAAATTCATTCAGCATCCTTGCATCTACTCTGGTTACTTTATTGTGTCTACTATTATTCAATACCGGGATGCTGATCAGTTCCAGTTATTTATGATCACTCTAGTGGACCTCTCTCAAATTGTGTTCTGGATCTAACAATTAGTTAATATTCCATTCAATTGATTATTAGTCTATTTAAGGTTCCGAAATCCTTTAAAAATTAGAATACCCTAATTAAGTAATCTCCAGCTTCATATCTTAGTAATACCCATTGAAATCTCCTCTAAAAATCAGAGGTAGTTTAGGGAAATACTCTTTCAGATGCTTCACCATGTTTATCGCCCTTCTTAACTAGTTGACTGCTTCATTGACTTTTTCCAGAGCAGGGAATGTATGCATTGATAATTCTGACAATCTCCCAATTCTGGTAGTAGTGAACATTATATATTCATAAGTATGCTTGATCTTTTTGCTGGGTCAGAATGGTTATACACCTTGAGAGCCCTTGCTCTCCTCCCTGGTTTGGTTTCTAAGAATCTCAACTTACTGTATGGGTGCTATTGGTCAGTCTAGTCTCCAATAAGTATGTGATTTTAGCACCTTGTCTCATTAACCAATGCAACTTGAATGTCCTCCTGTATAATCTAGTCCAATATTTTGTGATGTTTAGTAGTATAACTACAATTCTATTACTTTAACATCAATATCCTCATCCCCTGTCTCCATACTCACCGCTTTTTGATTAGCAACTTTTTACCCTTCCAATTGGGCAGTTAATTATTATTTATTCCCTTCAAAATTTCAGGCATCAAGGGTTTGAAAAATGGCGGTTTGGGATCTCCATTCCTGTATGATGCCTATTGTAAATGGCCCTTTAGACAGATGTGTGATTGGAAATCTATAGTATATCAGAGTGCAAGATAATTTTAAGTTTAAGCAGAAGAGGGATGAATTAAAGCGAGTTTTAGTAAATTTTAGTTTATTAATTAAGATTAAATTCCTGAAAACGATAGAAGAACAATAACTTTTGCCTTAAGATTTATTCTTTCCCTTTTCCTGTTGAATGTAGAAAATACTTGAGCTCTTGCCTCTTGGACTCTTGAATATTGAAATCGCAATTTTAATCAGGAGGAATATTCTCTATCCTGGAAAATTTGCTATAAAAAATTCAGCTGTAAATGGAATTCCTGTGTAGTTATTAAAATAACCAAACATATTCAGTAGAACTATAACTATCAAGCAAAGAATCTCATCCTGTCTTCATACTTTAAAATTTTTTTTTCTAGGTTTTTATTCTTTATTCTGCTCATTTAGACTAAAGATCGAAATCTCCTTGCACTACAGAAGATTGAGAACATAGTCTTTAAGCTTGTTTATTAAAAATAATTCCAGCTATAACGATTACCGAATGACTATCTCTATGTTACTTAAGGTGGAGATATAGATTTAGTTAGAAAATTAGAGGACTAGGCTGAATTAAAGTAAGCTTAGTCCGATTGGATATTCTCATTTTGAACCACTCTCTTCTTCATTTGTTCTTGCTACTTCGTCTTGTCCTTTGTGACTCTCTCTTACTCTCGAGCAGGTAGGTCTATCAATAATCTTTTCCTTCTTATTAATGAGCTTTTAGTTCTGTTTCTCAAGAATACCTTTTTCACTTTATCAGACATGTGGAACAAATTTGTAGTTTTTCGAGATCTGAACAAAAGCAATATTATGCTCATTAAGAAGACTAAATTTTAGAAACACTGTCTTACCAAAAAAGAAACTCCATTTATTAATTTTCTTCATCAATGATTTCTTCTGATGGCTTGAAGAATCTGTGAGTTGAATTATGTGTGTTAAGCCAAAGGTAATTAATATTCATAATGGCGAATTGTCTTATCTTTCTCTTTCTCGGCTTCTACACGCATATCAGTAATGACTTGACTGATGATTTTCTCTATGATCTCAATGGCAATGACCCTGTAGTCAGTCTCCAGTTCCTTGGGCATGCTCAGTGGTGCTGGTTCCTTTTCAACTGGAGAACAAGAAAAAATAAGATTAATGGTCAGAACCAACTCGGTCCTTATAGAGTACTTAAATGGGAAGTTGTAGTTGTGCAGGTTCTGGGATGGGATATATGATTGAAGGTAGGAGAGTGATGGACTCTTCCATTTCCTCTTCAGTTCTAGGGATTTGTTGTGGAGTTTGGGTTTCTTCTTTGCTGTGGTGAGCAATCCTTGAGGAGTAGATATCAATGTGGATGGGTTGATTTGACTTCCTCCGTTTCTTCTGGGCTGAGCTTTTGGCTCGAAATTTCACTGTCGTGGTCCCTGCTTCCTGCTCCTGTTCCTCCTACGTGTCAGAGTGGCCGTATCCTCTCCTGGAAACTGTTTTGCAGCTGTTAGTTCGAATCAGTGAGTTTTAAAAAAGGGGTGGGACCGTTCTCGTTCCACTGGAACGAGGTCGGTTCTGCCAACAGCTGTTTGTGAGTTGAATTAATAGTGCAAAGAACGTTTTGAAGCCACTACCCACCGGAAGGACTTCAGAAGTCTGTAGAATGGAGATTGGATGGGAATAACTCTGGCAAATCGTCTCAATCTCGTCTAGAATTTCACTCTTTGGGTGGTAATTTGGGCAATATGCTACTTTTATTTGATCTCGATTGAATGTAAAGGCCTAACCTGTGACAACTTAGTATAAATAGTCCACAGTCACTGCACCTTATCTTATTCTCTGCAAATAGTAATTATTTTGTGCAAAAGCATGACAACGCTCTCTTCTTGCCAAGAACTCTATTTAGTTTTTTGTGAACTTTTTCCATGGGAAATAATAATGAAAAATCATCTGCCATTAATTAATCATTGCATACTAAAAATTTTGATTAAAAAAAAGAATATGATATAGTGGGATTGAAAAATCCAAATTTGTTTAATTTCTTTCACAGATTCCTCGATTTGACATCCTAAAGTTATTATTTTTAATTACTGATGTGTATGATTAAAATTTGTTGAATTGAAGTATTGAGATGCTAGAAACTTTCGTTGCTTATCACTCAAGAATTCCCCTATTTCAGCTCAACCATGACTAGATTAGTATAGGAAAGTCTTATTAGAATAAAACTTCAGGTTTCTTCATAAATTTAAAAATATGGGAATAAATGTGATTTTGAATTATCCCTGTCATTGAGTTGACACAGGATAGAAGTAACTAATCTTTTATCTCCAATACCCTCTTCCTCACAATGTTTTTTAGCTTTCTCTCCACACTCCTTCTATGGGCTTTAAATCAGTTGTATAGGGAGGGAGTAAGATATGGAAAGCACATTTTGTGGAATGAGTTGCTAGTAAGCTCTGCTTTTATGTACTTGAGTTTAATCGTAAACGAAGACATTTTTGTCTAATTCACCTATATTATGGAAGTGCTGTTGGGTATCTCTCATTTGAGCTTTTCACTAGAAATGATTCCATCGACTTCTCGGATTCCATCTAATCCTTATAATGATACAGTTCCTAACATGCTCAAAAAGTTATGAATTTTCTTTTCTCTTTTCACGATGACTTCCTTGCCTTTAAATCCATAGACTTTCGATGATGGCTTATCCACATTATATGAGACTTCATCAATTAAGCTGATGTTCATCCTGTTTCGAAGTAATGCTACTATCTTGGCAGCATGTTTAAACCTGTACTCCTGATTTTTTAGAGTAAAGAATGCTTGAGGTCTAACTTGTGGTCTCTTTTTCCAATTTTAAGTTTCTTTAGGCATTTTCTAATAGTAAAAGCAGATACTTTGAGTCCAGTAAATTTCTTCATTAGCATTGCTCAAATATACTTTTGGTTGATCTTTTCTGAGTGTTGGAAGTAATTAAGTCTAGAATGGAGTTTTTAATTGCATGGTTAGTAAATCCAAGTTAAGTGATCCATTCGCTGACTAATTCCACCGTCAAGGACCTAGTTCCTTTTCCAACCTCAAATAACTCAAAA
>JAGYYR010000030.1:0-15573 GCA_021439965.1 Uronychia setigera | reverse complement strand
ATTTCATCAACTTCATGCCTTTCAAGGTCCAACCTAACAGCTTCTGCTTATTCTTATTCAATTCAACACTTTTAGTATTTCAGCTTTTGTTGGTCTAAAACTCTTTTGATCACCCCTTTCAATTCCAAGATAGCGATTTTGTTAACCTGGACTACTTCATGGGATTAATCATGAGTTAGCAAGCACTTCTTGCATAAAGGCATCATGCATTCTTCATTTTTGCAAAAGAAAATCAAAGTTGCTTGAGGATGATCATTGCAAAAAGCGTCTGAAGACATAGGTTTACCTTTAGAAGCAAAAGGAAGCCGATCTTGAGATTAGGTATTGCTGCTTTTTTGAGTTTGCTTTCTGGTTAGAGGTGGAAGACTCTCATATCCTTAAATTTCCTTATTTCTAGAAGGTTTGGCAGGAGTTTCTTGGAATGTCGGGAAAATCGATGGTAATAATGGTGAATGGGCAGGCAGCCCTGGAGTCTATGCAGACTACCTATCTATGGTTATGTCTTGTTGAATGTTCGGATTGCTCAATCGTGGAGGAACAGGTGATTGATTAAGTTGGTTTTTAATTTGATTAATGAATGGAGATTGTGAAGTCGCGAGTTTGTTGCTCAATGACTCCATACTCTTCTTTAGAGTTTAAGCAGAATTTAGCTTCTTATTTTGGATGGTCTGTTATTCAACAGAGTCTTGTTCTCTTCTTTGTGAGTTGTTAGCATTGAAACTTTTTGACTTTGTTCTCCTCACACTCTTTCTTGGCCGAATATTACTGGTAGATTCTCTCTCTTGTCATAGTCCCATTGATGTTTGTAGTTGATGTGAAGATGCATGCTCCACTATTATTTTTTCATTTCTCCCTCTGTTCTTTCTTACTTTTGGTTGGTCTTCTTACAAAGCTTTAATCTCCCGAGCATCCAAACTTGACTTTTTAGTTATTACTTGTAATTTCTCGCTATGCTTCTTAGAAGTTCTGAACTTGGACTTCTTTCGCTCCTGGTTCACGGGAGAAGGCATTGGTTAGGTGCTCTCATATTTTCCTGGCTTTGTGCTCTCTACTTGACTTCACTGGAATGTCTGGTTAAGTGTGAGGATGGTCTCGTTTATCGACATCATCATGCTATTAAAGTTGGACTAGTTTTTGCCAGAGTTCTATGAATTTTCTTCAGCATGTTTCGAACTTTCATTATACTCCTTTAGTTCTACCTTTCTTGAAATGTCTGCACTGATGTCCAATTTAAGAATCTCACTTTGTTTCTTCGTGTCTTCTTCTTCAGCTATGGACTTAAGGGGGGTTGATTTTCTCTTGATGCTATTCACCCTCTCAATCTTTTTTTTCCCAGGGTCAAGGAAGCTTTATGTCTCTGATGTCTTGTACTGTTTCCCCAGAGCTCTAATGTAAGGAAATTTGGTGTTTCCTTCTGTTTGCACTTTTTTAACTTGGTAGATTTGAGAATTATCAACATCTTCCTTTGGTTCACTCTCTCCTCTCTTTTACCTACTGCTTTTTCTACTGCTTCCCATTCTCATATCTTCTTTAACACTTTCTCTCTCTGACTGTGCTTTTCTCCCTTGTGAAATCTTTTTTTCATTTTCCATTTTTTCTTCTGATTAATTTCTTGTTCTTTTTGGGGTACTCTCTTTAGTTAGCCTGAAATGTTCGATCTCCTTAGCTAGGCTCTCATCTTTCAAAAACATGAGGATATTTTGGTTCTTTTCCAACTTCAAATAAACCAGATACCCTTACCTAAGCTATCTCTAGGTTAGTAATTTCTCCATCGTGTTTACATTTATATTAGGCCTTTAGTTTCTTGCCCTTCTTGAAACAAGACTTGCAAACTATATTGATAAAGTCAGAGAATTACTGGAGTGACCACAGGCAAGTACAAGGAATGATGTATTAAGGGGGTTTTGGTGACTGAATTGAAAACATTGTCGCATATAGTGCAGCAGAGAATCTGCAAATCCATTAACAACTAATATTAACAACTCATAATCCACTATTAATTCACAGATGATGTTCTGTGGAATAAAAATTAAACCATGTCTGAGAAGAGACTCATTTTCAAGTCGGAACCCCCATGGTTTGGAAAGCCCATTCAATCTTCAAAGAAACACGAGAAGAAAGTTGATTTCTTCTTCAGACCGTACAACAAGAATATTCACGTTGTGAAGCATATGGTTTTTGATACCAAAGAAGAGAGGATCAATAAACTCAACGAAATCGCTCTCACTACCAAAGCTTTTTCTTAATATTCATTTGATTGGACCAAAATTGCAGAACTAAGAGAGTAGGTGTAGTTCTGGGGTCTGAATAAGAGATCTTTGATGGATTCATAAATGAGATGAAAGGAGGAGCAAAAGACGACAAGTTGGCTTCACAGTAGTCTAATCTGCCAAGGAAGAAAAGAATATAGAAGGCTAAAGGAATTCTCTCTGATGATTGGTTCAAAGATATTGCTACTCCAAGAACTAACAGAGTCGGAGGATTTCCCTAATTTAGTGATGGAGGATCCTTCAGGAACGCTGCTTGATTTGGTGAAGGGAGTTAGAAAAATCAAGACAGTTCAAGCAGCATGAGAAACCAATCTCCACCTTCTTAACCAAGGAGAAGCATCTGGGCTCTCAGACAGAAACAATCAGAGGAAAATATCAGTCCTTCCGGCTAATTCGGATTTACATCTAGGAGCAACTAAGCTTTAAATATTATGAAGAAGCCAATGGAATAGCTAGCTAAACTCCCTTCTTTCTAGTCATAAAGAGGAATTTCAGAAGGATAAAGCCTTAGGAGCTCAGCAGATCGCAACTTAAGAAATGAAGTGCATCATGAGCTTCCAAGTCAAGAAACTGAAAACATTCACACAGTCAAAGAGGCAAGAAAATAATCAGAATTGGAGTAAAGTGATGAAGGTGATTTTTAAGAAGTTCAAAAAATTCAACTTATACCAGAGTTCAATTAAATCGCAGAGTAATCCACATCATTGGACAAAGAAATCGAAAATCAAGATATGAAGTCCGAAGGCTCCCACTAGGATAATAGACTTTCAGCAAAACAAGTGATCAAAATCCTTGACAGGAGCTACTCAAAGAAACCCTAAATGAAATCATCAAGCAATGTGAGTTTGGTTGCCGCCATTTAAGAGAAGTAGAACAAAATCAATTAGCTGATTAAAGCAAACACTAAAAAAGCTGGCTTCAAACTTGACAGATTTATAGAAGATGAAGAAGAAATGAACATGCGACGATCTATAGAAAACAGGTATGCTTCTTCAGACAGGGAATTATTCAGTGCAGGCACAATCAGAGCAAACACTAATCATCAACTTCCATGAGCCTTAATCAAGAATGCAATATGCCTTAGTTGAATCATGAACTAAAATAGGGGAAAGGCTAGTCTCTACCCACCAAGGAGTGGGAAAAGGAGAAG
Source organism: Uronychia setigera (assembly GCA_021439965.1). NCBI lineage: Eukaryota > Ciliophora > Spirotrichea > Euplotida > Uronychiidae > Uronychia > Uronychia setigera. The sequence goes on along the minus strand of JAGYYR010000030.1, from coordinate 12,153 downwards.
ACATAATAGAAATAGGACTCATAAGGATCTTAGTAGTAACATTACTTCTACCTTTATGGTACCACAAGATGGAGTAGAAGAAGGAGAATCAGGAAAGGATATTAATGATCATCAATAATAACAAGAGTACAAATCATTTTCAGGTGGCATGTTTTCCCAAAGACATTTGCTTAATTAGTCTCAAAGACTTGGACTAAGTCATAAAGGGAGCCAAGAACTAGGTCTACCGCACTTGATTGGGTCAGCCAAGTCTCAATGCATGTTACCTAGAGTCAATGCTTCTTCTAATTCTAAACTGGCCAATATGAACTCAATGAAATCTGGTAGTCTTCTTAATCTAAATCAGGACCTTATCAGTAATCTCAGGCTTTCCAGATGATAAAACACGGAAACAATATAAAAGGCAAAGAACAGTCGGTCAAGAGTGAGTAGTCAAAGATCAAGGGGAAGTGGTAGTTATGGATCTAGGATTGGGGAAGTTCCTTAAAAAACCTTGGATACCCTGAATTCAACTTTGAGAAGCAAAAGGAAGAAATGCAATAGGATCCTCATTAGAAATCGTGTTAGGAAAACCAACAGAAACATGACCACTTATAAGTCAAATCATGGCTCAATTGAAGCTCTAAAAAATAATGCTCAAAGGGTTCCTAGTGTTACTTTTAACTCGATCAACCCTGGAAATTCATCACTTCTTCTTTCAGGTAAAAGAGGGATCACACAAAGTACGACAAGTCATTGCTAGCCATAGTGATTGCTAAATGAAAGTTAGAAAATCGATTCAATTGATGCTCAGATAGACAAAATGATCTTAGAATCTTCAAGAAAGCCTAAGTAAGTCAAAAAATGAACTCTCCTATAAAGCTCAAATGCCTATTACACTACAAGAAGTGTGAATACTTGAAAAAATGACAAAAAAGTTAAAAACTATTTTTCAAGGCAATAACACAAGCTTCTACATCCTTCTGCACTTATTGCTTAAGACAAATCACCAAGTGACGGAAATGTTGGAGCAATAAACGAGGATGCATTGAGAGAGGAACTACATGAAATCCAAAAGCTCCTTAATAAAGGATTGGAAGACATAGACCTAAGGAAGTCCCAATCAAAGTTCCCTCTCATCCAAAACGACATTGAGATACTCTCCTCTCAAACTTAATCATAAGTTCTTATTGACAACATTAATGGAGAGAACTTGTAATCTTTCAATAATCCTCTCCGCTAACCAATTTGAACTCGGAACTTAAATTTTCTTCTTGATCCCCAGTATGGATGATTCCTTCTTCTTCTCCTATCCTTGCTAAAATTTTCCCAAGTTTCTCTTCATTAATTTGGTTGATGCTGACTCTAAATCCATTCTAAGAATTATTGTTTTACTGGTCTTAAGTGAAGAATATCTTTTAATTGAAGTCATCAGCCTCATCTCCAGAATCTTAGTTAATTTTCTCTTTGAATTGCTAATTAATGGCTATGTTAAGCTCTTCGGTTTCTTTGTCGATAGTTGGCTAGTCTCTTCTGGTAGGGTGGTTGAAGATTCTTCTCTTTTTCTTTGATGTGGTCTGATATCTGAGAGACTTAGTTTTAAAAGAACCTGCTAGGACATTTCTTGTAATTTGAAGAGATGTTTGCTTTTCTTAACTGAGAACGACATTAGCATTTTGGCCTGCAAATTTCTAATTAACCATCTGCTTAAAATTAATTTTTCCCTTCCTTGTCGATCTCTTAATCAGCCTCCTTTCCACTGATTTCGGTCCTTCTAAAAATTGCTTTTAGATCGATTTTTGATCGGGTAGAGATTAGTTTCAGTCTCCATTCATTGATTTCAAATGAGAGTACGATTTCTTATGCTTGGATGCATTTTTAAAGAGAAGGTCTAGAAGATAGAGGGGGACAATGAACTAATGAAGAGGATTATGATGACATAGACTCTCCATGCAGATCAATTTTCCACCAATATCTTCATGGAACTAGAAGCACATGGTCATCTTGCAGCAAGAAGAAAGAGGGCAATTAGAGCCAAACAAAATAGCATTGTAGAAATGCTTGGTTGTGTCAAAAGCCAATTTAATGGAAATTCCTTAATTTTGCAGCTGCGAGGTAAATAAAGAAACTTACACTAGAGTATTGACTGAAAATGAAATTCTTAATGGCATTCTTCTACTCCTAGGTTGGAATGAGGAAGTCCCCAAATGCTGAGTTGAATTATAACTAAGGCTTGAAAGAGCATCCAAAGAAGCGAAACAAGTTTCCACCTTCAAGGTTCTTTGTCTAAGCAATCTAAGCATCAATGTTTTGAAAATTCTTTTGAATGTTTGCCAAAGCTTGAGTGTTAATGCATTTTTCATTTGAAACAGAGGTAAGATCCGAATTGACTTCTAAATTCTCATTTTTAATTTCAATTATGGGGTTATTTCATGTAGATTCTGATTTTTTATTGATAGGGACTAGTTGCTGGTTAGTGGGTCTAACCTTCCTCCTGGTTTGATTACAAATAGACTATGGGGTCAGTAAATCCTTTGCCCATGATGAATTCGAGTTTTACTCTATCAATTTTGAATGGAGAAAGTTTGGGGATTTCTTTCTGGATGATTGCTCATAGCATATATTAGAGTAAAATTCTTCACCAATGCTTCCATCTGGATTAGCCCACAAGGACAGCCCACCACCAAATCTTTAATTTGATGCAGCTTTGGCATCGAGTTTCTTATAGAAGTTCCTTTTCACTTTGTCTTCTTCTTCAAGCTTCTTCGCTTGTTCTTCCTTTTCCTTTTCTATCCTTGCTTAGTTTATTGTTTCCTAGACCTGATATTGAACTCTTTCAAGATTGATCTGGCTTCCACAAAGATCTTTGATTTTGCTCTATCTCTTATTAAGAGGACTCAGTGACTCTTCACATAAAACCTCCCCACTCCTCTCTGCCTCTAAAGCTACATTTCTTCTCAGGCTACACTCAAGCAAGGCATGTGATTAAAAAATAAAAACGATTTTTCTCGGTCGCTGGTTAATTAATCATTCTTTACTGAGGAAAACCAATGATTATATTTAAAAGATGCAAGCGGAGAAACCTCAAGAAGGCACCCAAAACCAACTACAAGCTTCAAATGACCAAGAAGCTCAAATGATCAAGATAAGGAGCAGGAGGTCAAATTCAGTTTTGACTGTGGACATGAACAAGCTCTCTAAGGCAAGCCTAAAAAATGGGTTATTGGAGAAGGCAATAAAACTGAGTCTTAAGGAAACATTGGAGCAATACCATGAGGAGACAAAGGAGTTGAAAAAAGAAGAAGCGTTATTGAAGCATCGCCATTTCTTTTAGTTCCACCTCAACTATGAGAAGGATGAAGACTCTAATGAGTTTCAGCCTCCATTGATTCCCAGTAACCTCAAGAACTAGTTGAAAGTGAAATTTCACAGTCAAAGCTCAAAAACCCAAAAGAGTCAGTTCTTCAGAAACAAAAAGAAAGATACTTCTTCAGACTCCAGTCCTTTGGTTTTTATTTTTAAAATTTGTATTGGACTCTGACGAAGACAATGAAGATCAAATTGGGAACTTCCAGTCGGATGAAGAAGACTTTGCTGATATGGAAGAAGGATAAATACTTTCAGTTTCTCCAGCTCTTAAGAAAGCCAAAATCTCCAAGTTTCCTTATTTGTTTATCCTCAATCAGACCAAGGTTGAGAAAGAAGGGCAAGGACACTCGCTCTAGATACCATTCCAACTTAAAGACGTGAAAAGGAGTCAAACTCAACACATCAAAGCAATCGAAAGAATTGATTGACTTTGATTCTCATCTATTAACTCCATTTCTCCTCTAACCATTTAAGTTCATCATCATTAAAATTGTTCAAGACAATTATTGTAGCAGGAGACTTGGAGGGGAGTCATAAATGATTGCTTCTCAAAGTTGCTGTTCGCGCTCCTTTCTAAGCGTTTATTTCGTCGACTAACTTTTTTAAGTCGGTGATTCCTGGATGAGATTTTTGTGTGCTATTTTCTTCATCTTTCTTTCACATTCCACTGCTATACCCTTTATAATATTGCTTGTCTACTTTGAGATCTTGTTAGTTCTCAAGGATAGAATGAACTCCTCGTGAGGAGCCCTACTTTCTCAAAACTGTGCCATTTCCGAAAGTAGTAGCCCCACTATGCCTAAACTTTTTCCTCAGCCTTGGAGAGACATCTCCACTCTGTACCACTCTTCCTGGAGTAATGGCACTAATATTGTCACTGTCCCCTTCATAAATGGTGCCAACTTTGCTCTTTTTCTTCTTGAATTTAGAGTTAACCTACTCTTCTAAGCAAGCTTCGATTTCATCTTCAAATCTCTTGTCAATGTCATCTTCAACAGGATATTTTTGACTCCTCTCAATATGATCTTATTCTTCTTCAAGAGTAGAGTTATTAGTGACCTTACCAATCCCACCAGATGGATGAGCGTGGCTGTATTAGGATTATGCAGAACTATAAGGATTAAGTAGCTACTGTGTAGTTGAACTACCTTAGCTTCTGTAAGCATTGGAAGGAAACACAGTGTTGTTGCCTGGACTTAGATACCCTGAAGCTTCAGCAATTCCTTATATGTTTTTGAAGTGCTTCTTTTCTAATTTCTTCTCAATTCCTGTTGATTTTAGATTTATGAATTTGGATCCTTCTTCTTCTATTGTATCTGCCTCTTCAATAATGCCTTTGTTTATTTTTAATTAGGGAAAGGCATTTCCACTTTTGCTTTGACTCATATCTGTCTCTTCAAATTCATCAAAGTCCATAATGACTGGCTTATTGCCTTTTTATAAAAATCTTTGACAAGGTCCGTGATGATCTTTCTTCTTCATTGTCACTCTAGTTCTCATACCACTCATTGCAGCCTTTGGCTTCTCATTCAAAGGGCATTTTTTTATGAGAAGGTTATTAGCTCCAAATTTAAAACTGATTTAATTTTCTTGTTTGGGTTGCTGATCAGCCAGATCAATGGTGTCATCTTCTGGTTCGTCAGTATGAGTGACATCTTGTAATTCATGGAGACGGTCTTATAGCTCAGGACTTAGAAGGAGAGTGTCTACTCTTTCATCAAGTCTTAGTCTCTTTGAACTCTTTTTATTAGCACTAGCTGAGATGGGTCTACCACCAAGCGATTTAAAGGAAGAGTAATTGGATCTTTCACTTCAAATTTCCTTATGAAATTTTTATATCCTTATCTGATGCTCATCTAGGACTGACTAATGTCTGAACGAGCTCTAAGGAGTTTTCCTTTTGGTAGACTGATTTCCTTTATTAGTGGCAGTGTCATCAGGGTATTGAGTCTTCAATTGATCTAGCTCAATGTTGTTGTTTACATTTCCAAACTATTGCATGTCCTGGAGTTGAATTTAGTTTTTAGCTGAAGGTACTCTTCATCCAGGAAGCATGTTAAATGACATCGATTTCTCTCCACTCCTCAGGTGATTTTAATGCTTGGAATACAGAGTTTCAATTCCTTTTTCATCTTCAAGAGATAAGGAATTGTTAAACCCTGCTTATTTGGCTTTGGATATGTTTGTTTAACTAGAATAGTTTTTAGCATTTAACTTGTTGCTTTATATTTATTAGCTTTTGTTGAATTTTCTTTTTCCTTTTGATTTTGATGAAAGATGTCCTTTGCTCTCCTCAGTCGACTCTTTTTGCCCTTCATTGCTTACTATTAATCCTAGTTGTTGGTTCTGTTAGCCAATTTAACTTTGTAGGTAAAGTTACTGGTATTAAGAGTGACTATCGTTCACAAGGAACTCATTCTCATTTTGTTCTTCTTCGCTATAATAGATATATGGCCTGATTGAATTGGGAAGAACGACTCCTCCTTGAGCAGTGAGAGTCTGATAGAATGCTTCTTTTTGTTTAAACTTCTTCTTTTTGAGATCTTGGATCATGTCAGACCTCGACGTTCCAGACCTTTTGTAAGTCTTATTTATCTCAGAGCTCATTGGCCTTGAATTTTTCATATAAGAGCTCATTATCGCTTGTGATTTGTTCTTCTTCTCGGAAGCTTCGATTCCACTACCACTAACTTTTCCAATGTCTCCAGTTGATCCAGTGATGTTCATTTGACCCACAATTGTGCCATTCTGAGAATGCTCATTAGGAATTGGGCTCTTATCACTCCCTAAGAACATGTTTGAAGGGAACTCTTTGGTCTTAAGAATAGTAAATCTCTATGAAGAATATTGGGTGCTGTTTGCATGAGTTCCTTCTAGTGTAACCCCTGCAAAATTATGTTTGGTTAATTTTGAAGGGCTCTTTCTGTTCTTTTCGGATGTTCCACTTTTCCTCAACCCTTCTGACCCAATATGATCTTCTCTTAGTATCTCGGCCTACTTATTGCCACTCTATTTTAAGATGTTTTTCAATGCTTAACGGTCTGTTTGATGGTCATGGATTTTTAAGTTCAATGAATAGATCGAGTCTCCTATCATTTTCTCACAGGAATCTTGAGAATTCACATCAAGTGCAGAATTACCTCTCTTCCCTCCAGTTGTCTCGTTAGGTATATAGTGAGATTATTTAGTCTTAGAGGAGAGATTTTCATTTGCTATTGTTGGCATGACTTCATTCATTTCATAAGAGTATCTACTAATAGGGGTTGCAGCTGATTCAGTCATCTCAGCCATTTTTGTGCTTTTCTATATCCCTACTGCTGATCCAAATGTTGGCAAGAGTAGATGATTGTTCCTTCTTGCTGCATTGGGAGTGACTTCTTGTAAGTTCGTCTTGTCATCATCAATGACTTTTGGAAATTCTGTCTCTGGAGTTTACTGGTGTGCTTTAGAACTTAAAAGAGTGTTTGGTTGTTAGGACAACAGTACTATTTTTTATTGTGATCTGCTGGTTAAGAAAGAAGTATTACTAATGAAGAGTTTCCTAGTTCATTTTGTTTATTCTTCTTAAAGATTAAGAAAGGACGCTGATGCACTGTTCGCTTAGATTAATTGGCTTTCTTATAATTAAGTATCATGCAATCAGAAGAAGAAATCATTGAGGTAGGCTTTTTCTCCACTCATTTTCAAGAAAACAAGGGCTCTCGTCCTAGAGAAAATCCAAAACAAAGATCATATTGGAATCAACAACCTTTTGGCCACCAAAATGATCCTGCCTGACATTTTCCTCAACCATGTACTTTTTACCATTTTGATTGCTCTGACATTATGTGGTAGCTTGAGATGACTGCCTTACATATAGTAGCGTCCTTGCCTTTTGAGGAGAGTGTTTACATCGTCCATGTTTTCTTTGAAAACGGAGCAAACCCCAATATCAAAGACCTGGTAAGAATGAAGTTTTATAACCAGCATGGAAGGACACCACTACATTTTGCTAGTGGAGGTGGAAACATGAAAGTCATTTAATACCTTCTCAAAACTTAAAAAGTAGATATCAACGCACAGACCAATGTAACTTCAAGAAATTACAATAGGGAGGTGAAACGCCTCTAATGAAAGCGGTGGCATTTGCAAGAGCAGATGTTGTTCAGTTTTTACTTGAACAAGGTGCAGACACAATGATCTAGGCTTTTGTAAGGAGGTAAAGTTTAATTAAAGAATGGGGAAAATGCTTGGAACATTGCAGAGAAATGCCAAAACTCTGCAATTATTGAAAAATTTAAACTGTACCGAGACTATATAGAAAAAGAGCAAATGAAAATGAAAGGAAGCTCAGGAGAAGCAGAAGAAGGGCAGATGCAATTGTGAGTTTCAGGGGTCCTTAGTGATAAAATTTGTTAATAAGTTAATCATTCATTATCATTTTCTTCTGCTGCTTTGAAGGATTTTTCAACCTTCTTTATTCTCCTCCCCAATCTCTCATCTTGTTTGCCTTCTACTCTTTCAAAAGGCTTGTGGTCTTTGTCTCCTAACTGTCTTGGCATCAATTAGTAGCAATTGGCGTTTTCAAGGTACTTTCTTTAGTGCAATAGAGCGCCTATCTTCTTATTCATTCGGTACCCTCTGACTCCTTAGAGCTACTCAAGGTTGTTAGGAGTAGGTCTGATCATTTTGACATATTGAGTCTTTTTCTTCTTTTGTTCCACAAATTCATCATAGTCCCAAGTAAACTGCTTGTTGCTGATTTCATAGTCGTAGGAAATGTTCTTTGTATCAATAAAGTTGTTGTCTAAAGTTGCAATGAAGATGTAAATGTCAAATGCAATTGAATTTCCAAACATAGTTAGGTAGTTGTTGGCTCCATAATAGACCCCAGTCCTACTTTCAAACCTTCTTTCAATGGTCTCCATGTTGTAGAAGTCCTTGATGTTCACTGTACGGTATTTCCCATCTAGGGTCTCGATGATCACTTGCTTTCCATTTGGTTTCAAGAACATATTCACTATGTAAGTTTCATTGAGTCTGAAGCAAATATTGTACTTGAGGAAGAAGTAAGAATTGAGTGCTAGAGAGGGGAGCAGAAATAGTGGGGAGACCATGAAAGAGAATATGGTAGGTTGAAGGAAGGGTGTGACAAAGAGGGAATAGAGAAGAGTACTATTGAACAGAGTGGAGGCTCCCATAGTGGCTAGCTTCTATTTCCTGCTTATCCTTGAAGTATCGAAGCATGCAAAAGGATAGACCATGCCAAACTTTTCGTGTTTAATGAAATGAAGTGATTTGTTAGGAATCGCCACTGAGAAATTCCTTTTTCCAGTTCAATTCAAAATCTGGTTGAAATTTTCAACTGATGGTAATAATGCTGCATTAGTTGCAGTCATTTAGCTTACTCCACCTAGCACAGAGGAGGTCATGGGGCCTCTGATAAGTTTGCGTGTCAGCATATTTATTAAATTATAGTAGCCATAAGTTAAGTGGATTATATTTGATTAAATAGATGAAAGTGTATATACGATCCTCTACTGATGAAGACAAATCAGCTACCATCACAGTCTATGTAGACCCAACAGACACACTAGAAACCCTCACGGCAAAAGTCCACACCATTCTGTCCATTGACCCCCATCAACAGATTCTCACTTGCTATAAAAATGATGTCATGGTAGGCCTAGTCCTTCATTTCTCCTTTTAAATCTTTCATTAAGCTCCATAATAGGTAAGGATCACACCTGGGTGGTAACTGAGTTTTTTTGGGGTGAAAGACGAATCGATGCTTTTCATGATGAGCTTAGAATGCTTTTATCTAAAGAGGAGAATGGAGAGAATTCATTAGTAGGCTGCAGAGAAAAAGGCCCAACAACCAATCAATGAAAACACTAGACCAAGAAAGCCTTCTCCAGAGATGGTAGCAGGTGGTTCAAAGACAACAAAAAGCATAGAAAGTGGAGGATTAGCCCACAAAGATATTATTCTGAAAAAATACGAAGATGTTATTAATGTAAGGTAAATTCTCTAACCTTAGATATCAAAAACTCTGAGTCCTGCAGAATTTCAAAGTGTCCTTAATAATTCTTCATTCAAATCCCAAAACCTTGATTAGATGGGTGACTTTGGGATGACATGCTTGCATTCTGCCTGCAATAGTTCCAATTATGAACTAGTCTCATTCTTCCTTCATCAAAGGTACTATAGAGAATTTGATATATCCTTAGGAAACTAAATCCAAACTAGAGGACGTAGGATCATTGGAGTTGTTTGGAGATAGCAAGTCAAGCTGGAGACATTCAGATGATGGAAATTCTCTTGAGTGACAATAGGACCAAGGTCAATGATCAGAATAGCGATCTGAAAGGGACTGCTCTCCATATTGCTGCTGCATCTGGCTGCCTTAAAGCAGTTTAGCTTCTTCTCATGTCCGATGCTAAACTCAAGTAAGTAGTGATTTTAATATCCCTAAAGCATTATTGATATCAAAGGGAAGACTGCTAAGGACGTAGCAGAGGATGAAAGGATTTAGTAACTTATGGAAAAATATGAGAAATCAAAAAACAGAGAAGGCAGTGTTCCAAAATCACTGACTGGAGGTTTGAGTATGTGCGCTGAAGATGAAGAGGATGAAGAAGATGACTCCACCTTTAGCTCTAAAAGGTTCACTATGAGAACCTCTTTGGGGAAATCCAAAACAAACACCAATCTTAAAGTGAAGAGGTCAGAATCTCCTGCTTTCAATAGGATAAAAAATTCATTCAAAAAAGCTAACAAATTTAGCTCAGTCAACAAAATGATCTTCCTCAATTCCTCTACTTTTTTGCAGGAGCTCCTCTACGATCCAATTAACAATGAATACCTAGAAAAGTTAAAAACATATGAAGTACTTGTCAAAGAAAGCTTGGTTAAGAAGACTGGGTTTTTAAAATAAGTTGGACAGCTGGTTCTAAAAACCAATCTGAGGTTCTTCTGCCTTAACCCTGTTCATGGTACATTGGTGAGGTATATTAAGTTTGAAGATTACCCAAACAAACCCAGACAAGTAATGCACCTCTCAGAAATGAGTGAAATAAGGCAGGTCAACGTGGGGGAGACATGGTTTTTGAAAGCTACTCGCTACTATTTCTAATACAAGTATCAAGGGAAAATTCACTACTCTTATGATAAGAACTTAAACACGATTAAGGCATGGGTTGAAACTCTAAAGAAGGTCAAACAGCTCTCTCAATGGCTCATTAACATTTCAGCCTAAATGTAATTTGGAAATTAACAGCAGATATCAAGAAAACGTGAATGAAGAATTAAGGGAGAAGATACAGACAATTGTAAACCGTCTTGTCAATATTGACCTGAAGGCAGAGCCAATTGAGAGTGTGAGCTAGCAATTCGCCAAAATAGATCCCAATCAGATCAAAAGGAAAAGAGGGAAATCTCTTCATGAGATAGGAAGTGAAACTGGCTTCAACCTCAATAAACTTAAGAAGAAAGTATCAATGCTGGACACTAATTCTGGAGATGAAATGGAGCATGACGATGACCATGAGTACTTTGGGACAAAACCTGAAGAAGAGGAAGAAGGCACACAAGAAGAACTCATTGATGACAGTGAAATGGGAGTCAGCTTTGATTCTTTTGAATTCATTGAGGTCTTGGGACAAGGTACCTTTGGAAGAGTCTTCAAAGTTAAAAAGAAGGATAGTGGAAAGATCTATGCATTGAAAGTGCTACGTAAGGCATTCTTAGCAAGAAGGAATCATCTTAGGTATGCTATCACTGAATGCAATGTTCTCAGAAAAGCAAATTGTCCTTTCATTGTGAAACTTCACTATGCCTTCTAGGTAAGGTTCAAACCTCATCTTTAGACCCCTGAGTACTTGTATATGGCTTTGGATTATTGCGCCAAAGGAGACTTAGCCAAGTACCTTACTAAGAAATAAATATTGGAAGAAGATGAAGCTAGATTTTACATGGCTGAGACTCTCTTAGCTCTGGAGCATATTCATAAAATGGATGTTGTCTACAGAGATCTGAAGCCAGAAAATATCCTTATAAGTATCTCGAACCATTGACCTCTCAGCTGATGATGGCCATATAAAGTTAGCTGACTTTGGGCTTGCCAAAGAAGGAGTCTTAGGAAAGAAGACCACTAGAACATTTTGTGGGAGCCCTGCATACCTTGCCCCTGAAATGCTCAATGATCATAGCTTTGGGAAAATTGGAGACTACTACTAACTAGGTACACCTTGTGGTCACATCTTTAGGAGTGGTATTGTATGAATTATTAATTGGATTTCCTCCATTCTACACAGAAAATGTGAGGAAGCTTTATGAAAGCATAAAAACTGAAAAACTGAAGATGCCTAACTATCTGAGTGCAAACTGCAAACTCTTCCTGCAGAAAATTCTAATCAAGGACCCAGCAAAACGACTAGGAACTAAAGGCATCAATGACATCAAAAAGAACCCTTTCTTTATCAAAATTGACTGGAATAAATTGTCACGATTAGAAATCTCTCCTCCTGATCTCACGGCCAAACCCATCTCTGAAGAGAGCAAGATTATGGTAAAGTGTCTCTTTTAAATTACAGGATATGGTGAGTGAACAAAAGAAAGTCAAAGAAGTCAACTTTAAGGACAGAGACTATAATGAAAACAACTCTCATCTGCATAGGGTTCAGCAATTTACTTTCATTAGGAGTAGGGATGAGAAGTCCGGAAGTGACAAAAAGAAAAAGAAAAAATGAGTAATTAATAAATTGGGTATAATTAGACAAATTAATCGGGGTTTTGGGGTTTTGGGGTTTTGGGGTTTTGGGGTAA
>JAGYYR010000029.1:0-15742 GCA_021439965.1 Uronychia setigera | reverse complement strand
AAACCCCAAAACCCCAAAACCCCAAAACCCCAAAACCCCAAAACCCCAAAACCCCATGAAGCAATGATAGCAAGGAATGATTGATGAAAATAGATTAATGGTAAATAATTAAGGGGTTTCAGCGTCTCCTTCCTATTGAGGGAGCTGCGCTTGGCAACAGTTTGGACTGAGTGTTTGAGTCCCGGTCGGGGGACTTATCAAAGCTGCTCACATCGTAGCTCTTGGTGTGGGACAACAAGAGCTTAGTCAATGGGTCAACAGCATCCTGAGCCTCTTCATCATAATCATGATCATTTGAAGAGTTTTGAACAGTAAGGTTGATTTTACTGTTCTAATGCATTTTCCTTGCTAGTGCCACCAATTTCACTTTCTTCATTTTCAGTTTTTTATTCTTTGCAGTAAGGTCAGTTACCAGTTTTTCCAATCTTTGAACAGTGACCTATGGGTCTTCATCTGGATCTACTTGCTCTTCTTTTTCCTCTTCATCTTCCTCAACTCCCTTTTAAACTCCTCTACCCTTCCTTTTGAGGGGTGAACGCAAGAGGGGGCCAATTGTTGAGTTCAATCTAGAGTTATCAACTGTTCCTTCTCCCTCCTAAATTGTAGACTTTCCAGATTCATTTTGAAGTTCTTTCAGATACTTCTAGTATCTCCAATCACCAATAAAGTGGATCAAGAAGTATAGCCCCACACCTAATATAGGTATCGCCACAATAACAAGCCCAATCACCCAAGCTATGTTCTGGCACATCCACCCACAATCTTCAAGTCCATGGTAATCTGGGTCTGGTTTAATAATAACAGCATATTTCGCTCCTAATTCGGGAAGAAGGTACTCATGGAACCCAGAATTTGTGATCCTATGATTTCTACTCACGCATTGCCAGGTTTAAACATTGTTAATGCTGGTTTTGATCTCAGCCAGGCATATGTCATTGACTTGGTCTATGCTTTTTGGGACATCAGCTCTAACTCTGATAGACACAGGGGAATTTAGTCTCTCTGGGGTAAAGTCTTCATTCAATCCAATTTCAAAAACCTCAAAACTAAGTTGACAGACTTACAGGACTTATAACACCTTGATGATTCCCTAGTATGTTCCCGTCAAGGGAATAGAACTTTCTCAGATAATTGGCATGTTCAACTGGAATCTCGTTTTTAACAGGGTTAAGTTCACTTGAAGGAACTGGATTCACAAACAATGACCGTATGTAGTTGCTAAAAAATTGCTATTAATTAGCTTACTTTTCAGAAACCCTTTTAACAGTGGAACTTGGGAAGAAGATTTTAGCAACTGATTTCCCATCTTTACTGAACACCAAATCCAATTCTGTATTGTTGATGACATTCATTGTCGCTTTCATCCTAGCAGGAAAGAAGGAGTTGTATGGTAATTTGCACTCTCCAAATTCATTAACACATTCATGGTTGGCACAACGGAACGCTAAAAGGATAAGTAGCTAGATTACGTTTATCTTCTGGACAATTTGCTTGTCCTGCACATTCATCCATTGTTTTAGCACAGTACATGTTTGGACATTGAAGTGGTCTGTCAAGAGGACAACCCATATACGGATTGCATAGCCCTTTCATTCTACACATACCGTCAGCGCATCTGATCATCCCATCCCCACATACTCCTGCATATTTCTCAAACTCTTCACATTCTTATTTGGTTTTCTAGCAAAATCCTGATATGCACCTATAAGGATAATTAGGGACACAAGCTGATAGAAGAGGGCACTCCTTGGGGTCATTTTTGCAACTTCCATCAAAACATACTATGGGGTATTCACGTGGGCACCCATTATCACCTTTGATTTGTATTGCGGATTTCTCTTGTAAACTGCGGACTGTGCCTTAATTTGGTTAAGGTGATGGCTGAGGATCATCCCTATCCTCATACTTTTGTTCAATATTCATTGCTGTAATTGTGCATTAGTAATTAGTTTTAGCACATCTCCCGTCTGAACACAAAGCTGGGAATTCATCAGGACATAGTGACAGCGATTGAACTCTAGTCACCAAGCATTCGAAGTTGTTTCCAACACATTCTCCTGATATTGAGCATCTAATCGGTCTCGAGATTGGACAAATCTCACACTGGCTTGGATCTTCCACGCATTTGTTATCACGTGGGCATTTATATGAACACTTTAATAATGGAGGACAGAGTTCAGGCAGACTCTAACATGATCCATCACTGCATTAGAAGGGAAGTGATAAGGGACAGGAGATAATTGAAGGACAAGCTTGATCGTCATTTTATCTAATTGAAAATGCCTTGGCTTTACATTCTCCATTTAAGCATCTAAATGGCTGAAAGACTGGGCAAAGATTGTAAATGTTCTCACAATCCTAAGCACTATCAGCGCATGATCCATTTTGGCATGAGAACATTCCTTGAGGACAGTCTAGGGAAAGACAATCGCTGGCTTTTTTAATACATTCATTTCCACATCTGAATGGAGTGATCTTGGGACATCCATTGTTCCATTTGCAGTATTACTCTCCCTTCTCCTTATCAATACATTCTCCAGTCTCCTTGCATTTGATTTGAGATGGAGAACATCCACTAGATTTATTCTCTTCACACATGTTTACGTTCTTTTTGCACATGCCATCAATGCATTTGAATGGGGAACTATAAGGACACCCATTATCTCCAAGGCAGTCATGATTGTCTTTAGCGCACATCCCATTTCTGCACATGAAGGGTTTGTCTTTCCTGCAGAAACCATGTTGAAGGAGTGGGCAGTCATTTTTTGAAATGTGGCAATTACCATCTGGACACCTAACGTAATGCTGAGGGCAGTCGAACAAAGGACGACATTGATTTATATTCTACACGCATCTTCCATCACCACAAGGAATGAGGAGATTCTAGAATGAATTCTGCTATTTGCAGAACTAGACATCTTCAGGGTTAAAATTCATCTGGCATTAAATTTGGGAAGTCACACAGAGTCCATTAGGGCATTTAATAGGCAAATGAGATGGGCAAAACATTGGAGATGCACACTTTTCCTTTTCTGAATCAATGCAATTACCATCTCCACATCTAAATGGTCGATAAGGTGGGCATCCGAAAACTGATGGACACTCGTTCTTATACTAGCAAGAACCGTCTGGGCATAGATGTTTCCAATTTCCACATTTATAAATTTCCTTGGAAGGGCATATTTTCCAGTGGGAAACACATTTCCCATCAGGACACTTAAATGGGGAGTAGAATGGACATCCATTTTCTTCATTATCACAGTAGTTGGGAGAAGGAACACAAATTCCATTTTTACATGTGAAAATATTTCCATCAATATTGTCTGCACAAGTTTTTCTGTGACATTTCTCAGTTGTTGGAATGCATTCAAATTTATTGTAGTTCTTCTGACATAAATAGAATCCTTCAGCACAAGTCCTTCTGAAAATATCTGTACACTTCTCAGCAGTTTCGTAGCAGTTAAAGTCAGCGCATTTAACAGGTTTTGTGGGTGGACATGTCGTTAATTGAGAGCAATTTTCAGGGGATTTAGCGCATGATCCATTTGGACACATGTACTATGTGTTTCTATTTTTGCAGTAAGGGGTCTCAGGACACTCTAGAGGATTGCTTCTGCAAGTATTATCAAAACATTTAAAAGGAGCTTTCGAGTCACAAGTTACTGCTGTTCCACAATCTCCGAATGAGCAAGTGCCATCCCCACATTGCTTACTTCCATATTTGCAGGTAGTTGAATCAGGGCATTCATGATGAGAAGCAACACAGCTTCCATCCATGCATTTTACAGGTCTCTAAAGTGGACATGAAACCAGTGTTGGACAATTTTCATATGAGGTAGAACAGGTTCCATTTCCACACCTAATTGGAGTAAGAGGAGAACAAATTGACGATTGTGAAAGAGGAGGAGATGGACAATCTGCAAGATTTTTCACACAAAAGCCATTCCAGCATTTTATGTCGATTCCTTCCTGACACGTTGATAAAGTTCCACATAGGGATGATGTTATAGCACAAGTACCATCTGGACATGAATAAAGACCTCTCTGGGTGCAATTTCTACTATTAGATACTATGGAGCATTGCTCTTTATCAGCAACACAGTTCTCATCTTCGCATTTCACTGGTAGCTCTTTGGGACAAGTAATAAAGGTTGGGCAATCATGGGCTTCTTTTCGACATTCTCCTCTCAGACATCTATAAGGAAGTTCTTGAGGGCATGGTTCAAGGTCAATGCATTCAGCTAAATTATGAGTGCACTTCTCATTTGAACATTTGATCATGTTTGTAGGGCAACTGAATTCAGTAGGGCATGAGTCAATTGAGAATGTACAAGTTCCAATTGGGCATTTTATCATCTTGTCGTTAAAGCATTTGGCTTTCCTGCAAAAGAAAATGTTCTAGGAACATTCCATATTTGCACATAAGATTTAATCCTCTTTGCAAACTTTTGTACTTGGGCAATTAGAATATGACTGTTGGCATATACCCGATGGGCATCTTATTTCATTAGGTTTACATACAGTTGAGTCCATATGTTCATTGGTAAGCTGTCTTCTTGCAACAGCTACTTCTTGTTTATTGTTCTCATTCTTGTGGCAATTTATTCGGCATTGTCCATCATTACAGAGAGAGAACTTATTTCCACAACTTATGTTTTTAGGACATCCTTCAGAATTTGGAGCGCAAGAATTGTTTTGGCAAAGAAAAGGAGCTTCTGGATCGTAGCATTCGTTAGGCGGTAAGCATAGAGTTTCATTATCTTTGCAAGTTCCATCTGGGCATAAGACTTGTCCAAACTCTGGACAAGTAATGGAGCTTGGGCAAGATTCTTGGCTATCAGAGCATGTCATATCTGGGCAGAGGAATCTCTCGATACCGTTTCCTACATTGCAGTCTGTAGGTGGTTAACATTTTGTTAAGAAGTCTCCTATGACACATTTGTAGTCACCACATTGGGTATAACCTGGAGGGCAAACTCGAGGGGATTCACAATCATTTTTATTATTCTTGCAAATACCTGAATTAGGGCATTAGAAACCGAATTCATCCCCAATTACTTTGTTGCAGTCAAATGGAATTTTCTTGAAACAGTAACCCACATTAGGCGCACATAGATTTTCATCAGGGCACTTGATCATTGACATTTGCTTGTTTTCAATTGAGTTGAAATAAGTTTAGTCTGCACAACATTCGTGCCTATATCGTACACACTTCTTCTCTGACTCACACCAAATAGGTGTATCTTTTGGACAGCATTCTTCCTCAATAACGACACAAGCACTTTTGGCTGGACACCAAAGGGTTGAATTGGTGCAGCAAGACTAAGGGTTTGCCACACATCTCCCATCTTCACAAAGGTAGGGTTAATCCTAATTTCCTGAACATTTTTCACTCAGACCAGAGCATTCATCATAGCTTTCAACACATTTTCTTAGAGTTTCGTGCTCGCTTCCACATCTAAATATGACTCTATCGTCTGAGGCCCTACACTATGAGCTTTTGATATCAAATTATACCCTGTGCTTTATGCTCTATCCATTAACATCAACTTCCAAATTGAATTTTCCAACAAAACTTGATTTAAATTCAACCAAGTGTTCTCCGTTCCTAAGATTAACAATAGTTGTTTCAATAGGCCTATAAGAAGGAGGCCCAACAGCAGAATTAATTTCGACATGCACATGGTCATCATATTCACTCAGTTCATGATGATCAATTCCCACACAAGACACCTTTGCTAATTTCTTCCTCCCTTCAACTACATTAGAAAGATCTGCAACTTCTACTGTAGACACATCACAGCGTCTTTCTCGTACTTGAAAGACCACCAGGTACCCATTCTTCAAAGTGAGATTCAACTAGTTCTTATTGAAATAGAACTTTGGAATAAATACCCCAGCTTCATTGAAACTTATCCAAGCTGAGTAAATATTATATCTTGAGTCATAGTAAACGCCTGAATTGTACTTATCACTTCTTAGACTTTCAATTACGATTTCAATTGATTGATTGTTCTGAGGTTTTAAAATTTAATTTCCATAGGCATCAAAGAATCGGAAATAGAATCTTAGAGTTTGGCCAACAATGAGGTGCTTAATGTCTTGAGAAGTCCTATCGTATAAAGAGAAGTAAATTTCTGTGCTTGAATAGAAAATTCCATTGTCAATAGCTTTGAACTCATGGTCACTCTCAAGGAATCCTCTAAAGTTCACTTTGACAATGTAATCTCCAGGGTCCACTAACAATGAGAATGCATGAAGAGTTGCCTTATAGTAGACACTGCATGGAGATTCACTATCAATAATCTAGCTTACTTCTAATGGGAATCTCTTACTCCTACCCATTGGTAGATTTGGTTTTATCTCTTGTATATAAGCATGGAGCTCATTAGCGATTTTTACTGGTTGCAGGTCAAAACAGACTCCACTCTTGTCTGTAACAATTATAATCACATTGAATGGCTTCCCAATGATGTGGGTATTATCGCTGGTTATTTCAGGGATGATTTTTAGCTTCGCGGCCTCTTGACTCTTGGCAATTAGTTCTGGTAGAATTGGGACTCTAGCTATCCCTTCATCTTCCCCTTTTCCCCATTGATGTCCGCTCATATCCTTATCTTCAAGGATGGTGTAGATAATAGGCTAATCTCTCACTATTGGATACATTGCTCCATCATAATCTTCAAAGTAGAAGTTAACTTCATATTTGTAAGGGGGCCCCACAAATTTGAGAGTTATGAAGTAAGTGCTTTTCTCCTTGTTAACTATAACCTTCTCTGGACTTCCATTAATGAATACTCGAAGCATGGTTAGAGCCTCCTCATCATTCAAATACATTTCTTCTCCTCTCATCAATTCAAGGGCAATGATTTTTTCTGAACCATTTTTCAACCCTTCTTCTCCTTTGACGATGTTGAGATAGTCAGGTGGAGTCTAGGGATAGCATTGCATTGCGAAAAATGATTCATAAACTTTATTAGGGTCGTTCTGGAGTACTATTTTTGTGGACATGATTTTTTGCTCGAGTTCAAATAAGATAGTGCTCTGCATTAACATCCTATATACTGAGTCTCTTGTGGTTCTCATCAAAACAGAAGTAATACGCCCTGGTTCTTATACCTTTTAAGTAACCATCAATGATTTGACTCTTTCAGCGGAAAAGAGGTATCCATCTTCATTCATGATCCTCAAATACACCATTTTCCATTGGTAATCTCTCAGAATCAGTGTTTGACTAACAACAGTATCAAACACTAATTTAGGGTTTAGATTCGGGTTGTTGCTTCCATCATCTGCTGAGTCTCTCTGTGCATCAAGCATCATTGAAATTGATGAAATAGGCTCAGTAACTTGACTACCAATTTTCTTTCTATCTATAGAGATGCTATAGATGAGTCGAGATACCAGGTGTTGCATTTTTGACTCTTGTTTTATAGAAGGAGTGATTCTATACCCATCAAAAGTTGTCATCACACTAAGTTGTTCTACTTATAGTCCTTGACCGCTAATCTTGGCAATGTAATCGTATGCTTTGTCAACCTCGTCATGGTTTTCTATTTTATTGCCGAATTTGTCAACGAAATTCATCTTAAGCACCAATGGCTGGGTCTTGAGTAGTGTGAACTGATCATTGTAAATTGGAAAGTCCCCTCTTCTGGTTGATAGCTCAAATAAAGTGTGATCAACAGAAGCAGACTCAAGGGCTCTGATGAATGTTGAAAATTTCTTTGATTTCACAACAAATCCATTCAAAATGCATCTGAAGAATGTATATCCTTGTTCTGTCAAATTCATTTCAAATTAAAGGAGATCCCCTGGGATTTCTTTAGGTGGTGGCAAAGTAAACCATTTGGTTGACCTAGGAGTGAGCATTTGAAGCTTAGTATTATGAATGAACTATCTTGGATCTAGGGAATTCAAGTATTTGTCAAAGAAATCGATAGTAGCAGTGATAGTTGATCCTGCATCTGAAATATATTGGTTTATTCTGAGAAGTGAATGAAATTCACTTAGCTCTGTTGGTCCAAGTTTAATCTTAAAATGATTCTCATCAACTGTTCCTTCAATGAGTTCTGTATCGATGAAGTAGTCTCCCTCAATATGAAAAGGGAGATGCAAGTAGTAAGACCCAGGTGGGTATGTACTGAAATCTTGGACCCAATTATAGTTCACTGCTCTTCTCAGGTCTTATTTAACATCAAATTGGTAGATCTCTAAATCCATTAAGGAGTACCTCTGCAGAATCAAGTTGTGATACTTGTCTATTGGGTAGAATTAAAGTTGAGATAAGTCGCTGCCAGTGAAGCTGAAATCATTCTTGTTATATTTTCCTTTATTAATGCTAATAGTGACTGGGTATGCAGCATAGACAGCTACTCTGACTTCTGATTGCTACACTTTGTTATCATTAACATAGACTGTGAGTAGATTAGAAAGTAGAGGAATGCAGGAAATGACTTTGTCGTTTAGAGGATCATTTTTAAGGATCTGCTCTACCAAAGTGTAACTGAACATGTAAACACCTTCATAGGGTCCAAGTGACCAAGGTACTACCTCATTTCCTTTTTGAATGCTTCCTTCAAATCTTGTCTCAACATAATTGGTGTTCTCGAGTACGGGCAAACCGTGCTCGTTTCTCAATTCAACCATCATTTTCCCCTAAGAGCCAGCTTTCATCCTTAAGTACTTTTCTTTAGAAATTCTAATCTCTGAAAGTTTTAAAGACAGGTCCATTGGAACATGAAGAACGTTTCTGATGTAAATCTATCTGATGAAAGTTGCTTTAGTTGCTTCTTCCTTGATAGTTATAGTCCAAGTTTGCTCTGTCAATGATTTAAATGCTTCAACGGCCATAGGAGAGGCTGGGACTACTTTGAATTGTGAAAGCCCTTCAAAGATTCTTAAAATAGACAGACTAACAGTCTCAAGGTTCCCAGTTAGGCTGTAGTCTTGGGGAAGATCCATTATCAGATTCCCAAATTTATCTCTAAGTAGAAGTTTCATTATCAAGCCCCCTTCCACTCTGAAATCCTTGTATCCCTTGTTATAGAGCATCAACCCCCTTGATGACCCAAACTCTTTATTGTTGTTGACATACATTGGTAAAAATAGTGTGTTTGAAAGAAGGACTTCAGGAAGTGGGTCAACTTTAATAGTGCACCCAGAGCATGCAATGGGAATTTTATCATAAACAATGATCCATCTATAAGCAAATTGTTTTTCTTCAAAGAAGCTCCATTCCAGCTTTTGTGATTCTTTGAAAAGCTTGAACCCATTTTATTTAATCACCGGAATATACGGGTAGTTATTTTGATCCAATTTTTCATCTAGTTTTTCAATGAAAACTTCAAATTTATTATAGGTCTCTTCAGTCACTTTATCCAAAGAGATTAAATTGCCAAACTTGTCTCTTGGTGTAACATGAACAAAAAAGTCATTTCCCACTGTCACCTTATTAATCTCTGTAGATGCAGTTGTGGTATTTGGGGAAATTTCATCCAATCCGATCACTTCAAAACTTTAAACCATCCCCGTAGTTTTGATAGTGTACTCTCCAGCTTGGCCTGGAGTGAATTTATAGATATATGACTTATTTACTATGTCATCCATATGTTGAACTTCAATGAAAGTTTCAAATCCATCTGAGTTTATGTGGGATATCTAAATGCCATGGTCAAAGGGGAAAGTTAGGATTCCATCGCTGTTATATCCTCTGAGTCTGAAGGTGACCATATTTCCAGCGATGAGAGGAACTTCTGTCAGTTTGTCTCTTTCTTCTTGGGTTTCTTCATCATAGAACACTCTTTTCTTCATTGGTGCATCTACGCAATTAAAATCAATGGTGAATCCGGTGTTAGCTTCGCTAATGAACAGCATTGCTTTGTCATCCACTAAATAGTTTGCTTGTTGAGAAAAAATGGCGAAAACTATCTACCCATTAGTTTCCCCTTCAAAAAGTTCAACAATATGCTTCTCATCTTCTCCCTCAGTTAAGGGAAATTCGAATTTAACGTAGGATTTGGCATCTTCAAATGAGATATCTTTCCTGAATCCGTTGACTGTTCTTAGTTCAATCATTCCAAAGACAGGGTACTTCCCTACTACACAGGGTTCTTGAGTCCAAGGCTATTGCCAAATTTTTTGCCATTTATTGAGAGAGGCTCCCCCCATAATAGTAAGCATGGTTTGATTAGGGTCGATTTCACTGGTGTCAAAGTCCCAATATTTTCCTTCGTTGTCAGTAACGATAAGTTCCTTATTAAACTCATCAATGATAAGGTTGGTCCTGTCAGTGCCTCCACTTGGAATGAAGCTCTCAAAATGAATGACGTACTTGTCTCCTTTAGGAAGTCGTTTATATCTGTTAGCATCTCCTTCGTCGCAAATCAACATAGCATGGAACCCTCTCAAACTTTTCAGGCAAAAGGAAATGCCTTGATTTTCTATTCTAGCTCTGTATTGATATTTGGGTTCATCAAGATAGAGATTCCCATCTGAATCTCTGAATTTGATGAAAATTATAGGCATGTTGACTCTTTTAGAGATAAGAAACTTTTTATTGGCTGAGAACTGAGTGCTTGGAGTACCTGTACTATCATAAAACTCAGAAAGCTTTAACACTTCTTCATTATTAGATCTCACATGCAAGAGACATTTTCCGCATTCAAACTCTTCTCCACCTTGATAGTGAACAGAAGCTTGGAAGAAGCAGAGTTTAGTCACATGCATTTTGTACACTAGCCTGAATTTACTATCAATCACGTCAAAAGCCATGACTGTGTCTTCAAATCCTGGGCATTTATCAAAGGGTTTTAGGATAACTTGTAAGTCCCAGATCCTTCCAGTGTTATAGAACATCCCTGCATTAATGAGATTGTTGAACTTGTCTCTTAAAGAAACATACACTTTCATTTCCTTACCAGATTAAATCTCATCATCCTCAATGATGGCATGTGAGAATTCAGGGGAAGGAACCATCAATGATTTTACTTCCAACTTAAAAGGCTTCGCTAAGTATGGAGATCTTGCAGTGATCGTACCTTGATAGTTGCATAGAATTCTGAGCCTGAACAAGCTATCCATCTCAATGATATCTTAATGGAAAGGCTTCTCGTGTGAATGTTCAAAAGAAATGAAATCTTCCAGTTTTTCAGTGGTTGTCTGATCATTGATTACAAGATTATTGTGACGATCTAAAATATAGAGGCTGAACGTCTTCATGAGTCCTGCATCAACGAAATTTTCTTCTTAAGCGTTAAATTAGATTTTATGAATTTCTCCAGGAAGAACGACTACTTTTATCACTTTTGCTGCTGAATCTCCGAGGGTGATGATCTTCAGATTGATTTCAAAGGTTCCTGATGATATCTAGTAAAAGGTAATGAAGAAAACACTTTTATTGCTTGAAGACTAAGTAATATCAAGCTTTCCTAGGTTGAAGTAGTCTGAATCCAAGTTAGTTGGCTCTAGAGTGGCATTAGTATCTCTACATATAGCCACAATGGTGTGAGAGAAGGCAGTTGTGAATGTAGCAGTAGATGGCATATGGATTCTGACTGCGTCATACATGGGCTCATTATCGTTTTGGATATCAATCACCCAGGTCTTGACTTGAACTTCATTGAATAAGGCAGATTCCATTTAGATCTCCAATGAGTAATACCCTGACTGCAGTTTTTTAACAGCTTCATAAGCCTTCTAGTCTTCAAAACTGAATTCTATGTGTCCGTTGATCCAATATCTGACCATTTTTACTTCTTCTTTGGGTTTTTCACTATCTATATTACCGAATTGATCCAATGGCTAGAGCAGGAATTTGATCTTTGCATCATCAAAAATGATTCTTGCATCTTTGCAAAGCCCTTTTTCTTTGTTGTAGAAATTGACTTTTAAGCTAATAGTTTGGTCATAGTATGGTATGTAGACCTAGGAATTATCAAAGTTTCTCTCCTTGAATTCGATATCTATGACTGATAGTAGGTATTCACTTTACTCAGCCCCCTTGAGTATAGAAACAGTAGTCAATGTGAAGTCACAGGTATCAATGACATTGAATTCCCCATGTTAAACATATATTCGCTCCTATGTTTGCTTAGAATATAAATAGGTCTTGTACTCTCCGTAGTTGGCCAATGGAGAGACAAGTGTAAATAGGAGCTTTTCATTAGTGTCTTGAGTGATTTCAAAAGCTAGATGTTTTCCAGTTATTAAATTGATAATATATGCGTCAAACTATTGGAGAAGGAAGGAGTTGTTAGTTGGGATAAGCTATCCATAGATATCATATGATTCAACCTGAATTCTAACTTTTTCCCCTAGTTTTTCTCTATGATGGTGCTCATTGTTGAAGATCCTAGCTGCGATTGTCCTGTTTGGATCAAGTGGGCGGATAGAGTTTGCACTATCTATCCTCTAAAACTTCTTTGTCACACTCTTTGAGTAGAGGAAGAAATGGAGTTCATAAACACCAGGTATAGGAATGGAGGTTCTGAATAAATATTTCTTTTCCAAACCGTGCACGGGAATCAAAGGCACATCATTGAGGATTTCACCATTAGGAAGCTTCATTTGAATGAGGATCTTCCCTAAGTTTTCTTATTTGGTGTCTAGGTACTGACTTGAAACAAGGTTCCCAAATCTGTCCTTGATCTAAATATCTAGGGTGGTCTCCTTGGTGATGGGAACTTGCACTTTGTTCGTGTCATTGATGATTTCTACTTCTTGAGGATGAGATGGGATAATTTTTACTTTATAGTTCTTCACAACTTCAATGCTATCAATCTCAATTGATATAAAGATTTCTTGAGATTTCAGGCATCTGAAATATCCGATGTATTATCCTGGATATGCATCCCTTGTAAAATTTGATTCACAGTCAGCTAAGTTGTCATCTTCTGAGTTAAGAGTAGCTTTTAGGTTTTCTTGGTCTGCCCAATATGTCGCTGAGAGGAAATTTGCATCCATTGTCTAAATCTAAAAACTCCCAGCATGTCCTGCCTCTACCGATCCTTGAGACATGAAGACCGTCTTAGAATAATCAACTGGCTTATCTGAATAGAGTTTTGAGACTTAGAGATCATTGGATGATAGCTTCACATGATATAGTTTGTTTTATGCTCTCTAACATCTGTCCAAAGGGAGGTAGTTCACTTCCAGTTTATAATAGTTATTTCTCGGCTAGGATTGCAGGAAATATTATTGATCTTGATCTGTAGGGTAAAAATGAACATGACCTGGAGAAGTCTCTTTATGAAATTCAATCATTTTGTCATCTGAGAAGTTGAAAATCGCTTCAACTTCATTTTTATTGGGAATTTCCTCAATAATGTTCCCATAGATGTCCAAGTATCTCAAATCAATAACTAGGTTGAAGCCCTTGTAAAGGGTAAGGTCATTTGATTCAAGAACCTATTCGTCGTCAGGTCTGCTCCCTGGCAAAACCACCTTTGCCATGTCAAAGAAATATGCTTTCTATGGTCTCACCTTCTTTTAACATCTAATGCATTCAATCTCATATCTTATATTGTTGCAGATAGGTACTATGACTATGTCTGCCACTCCAGATTTAGTCAGGACTATCTTGAGCTGTGTAGCAGATGGATGAGCAAAGTTGTCAAATTATTTTCCCCCAATAGTGACAAACGAGTCATAGAAATTGCATTCGGATTGATTTTCTATAGGGTTTCCATAAGAATTTTTAATTCTGATTTCAATGATTACCTCATCCCCAGCATCTATTTCAAAGTCTCCCTTAACTTCTGCAGTAGAATGAGGCTTTTGGTCAACTGCATTAAGTTCCTTAGATTCCACTAACACATGGTATTCTACCCCCTTAGCAAAAAAGGGGGAGATAATTCTATAGAATCCAATGAATTTTGGAATAAATGACACTGTGAAGGTGGCCGTCTTAATTCCAGTGGGAGTTACTTAATACTCAACGCTGTTCGTATAATTTCCATTCACTAGCTGGATGCTGTCAGTGAAAATTTATATATCGAGCTCTCGATAAAACCTTAACGTTATTCAACTGTCTTACAGGTAGAAATTTTAATTGTACTGATCAAAGCTTTGGATCTCAAAACTGTATTTGGAGTTAACTTTGCCTTTCCTTTCAAATCGTCCTGTAAAGTGGTCGACGTTTTCCATTGCGATCGAGTAGAGTTGAGGAAGAGTAGAGGAACTCCCAAGTGGGTTGGAATGAATCTTGTCCATTATGAGAGGAGTGATGATGGTGAGAGGCTCAGAGTTTAAATAAAACAAGGCTTGGAATTTTTCAACTGTCTTAGGACAGAATACTTTGAAAATAAGGTCCTTGGATATGGACTACTCACCTTCATTGAAATATTCTGTCTTTTAAGGACTGGTGATTTAGCAATGTGTGATCTCATTGTCTCCACTTTCAAAGATTTTCATTGAGATCGGTAATTTCTCGGCCATTGCTGGTACTGAAGAGGGATGGCCGCAGGCATCCTAGAACTGAGCATTCACATGTATTAGAATGTCATTAATTGAATTAAGTCTCATGTCTTCAACATGGCCAAGAACCTTAACTGGTTGAGCAACGAAAATATTGAAGTCTTCGATGAAGAGGTCACTCTATCCCTTGTGACCTCCTTTGAACCCAGAAGCTGTAAACCCAACTGTGTACAGGTCATTGGGGGTTACTCTGAATTCTGACATGAATGAACTGGCTTCCAGTTCTAGAATACCGTTAATTGAAACTGTTAAGTGGAATTTGTCGTCCTTCTATAAGGTAGCAATTTCAATATCTGATTCTTCAAGATAATCATCAAATTGATTATTCTAGAGTTAAGTAATCATTTACTGCAAAATTTTATGGTCGTGCCTATGTAGCAATTGCAAACTGTTGATTGGCGATGAGCTTATGAGTGTTCTCCTGGGATTTAATGACTGAAATATGGTATGGTTTACGTGCTGGATCATTTTTAATAATAGTGCTCTTCATGTCAAATTCAACGGCAAAGCTCCCAAACATTCCTTCATATCCGAGGCCTGCACCATATTCTCCAATTATTTGATCTGAAGCTCTCTATAAATTATGAGCGATCTAAAATTACCTGAATGACAAAGGCAAATCCATCTGGTCCACAGTCATCTGAGTCAACTCCTTTTACCCCCTTTGTTTCAAACTTGGGATAAAGATAGGGTCTTACCTCTGAGCACCTGATGTTTCTTTGTCTGAGTTTGAATTTGAATACCTGAGTATCAGTGATGCTAATTTTTTCCTTCAGCCTTGAGGATCAGATTAGGTGCTTACCATGCAGCTGACCTTACTGGGATTGCAGTTTCCTCTACTGGCCCAATGCTAAGTAACTCAATTGTTTTGGTGTTTTCAAGTTCCTTTGCTTCCCCCACGAATGAAAAGTCCGTTTAAGTAATCCCCATGTCTACATTGTTAGATTAGATGAGATCTAATTAAGGACTTACTATTCAGATTCGGCAATATCTTCTCTCAGTACTGTGGGCATTGTTAACTGAGGCCTTCAATGTGAGCTGAGCTCGTTGATATCAAAAGAAGCAAAATGATTAAATCTGAAGTGGGTGAAGAGTAAAACTTACATTTTGGTAGGCTGAAGATTTCCTTCATATGAGTTAAGAATTATTAAACAGTTAATCGTTAACAAATTAACATGCCTCTAGCCATTAGGGGTTTTGGGGTTTTGGGGTTTTGGGGTTTTGGGGTTTTGGGGTTTTGGGGTTTTGGGGTTTTGGGGTTTTGGGG
>JAGYYR010000027.1:0-15840 GCA_021439965.1 Uronychia setigera | reverse complement strand
CCAGCCCTACTTACTCTAACTCTTTATTTGGGAATTTAACTCTTCTCCCACATCATTGACTTCTATTGTTCTTTGAAATTCCCTTCTTCTCTTTTTGGGTTTGTTTCTTATTTAAGAATGTCTTATTATTGAGAAGGGTATGGATCCTTTGAAATAAATGAATGGCTTTAGAATCCATGGATCTAGATGACAGCATCATTGAGTTCAACAACAACTTGAAGCCTGAGAAATAACATTAGTTCTTACTTTTAAAAGATAATAGGAAACTATTCTTGCTTTGAGAGCTTTTCAGCACAATCCATAATGAATTTGGTCTTCTACAGATCATTCAGACAATCTTCTTTATTCAAGGATTAAAAAGCAGAAAGCATAGAGAAATATCGGCATCCGATCTACTTCAATTCGTAAAAGTTTTCTTTCTGGTTCTTTTGTTTTCCCACTTTAGTTTTGTTATTGTGTAAGATAACTAATGGTGACTAATCATTAATAGGAGATAAAAGCGCTTGGTTTTGATAAAAATCATTAGCAATTTCGAGAAAGAGACTGAAAACAACGGTTGTTGAGAATTTTCCAAAATGAGTATACCTAAGATCTGTTTGCTCTGCTCTATTCGTAAATGAAGAATTAGATAGGGAGATTTCAATTTTAAGAGTGTGATTTGAAAGAAGTTGAGGATTCTTAGCCCAAGGACATAATTGATGTAGATGAATGACATTAGACCTAGGGTTTAGGATAATGTATCCTTAATTGTCAATATTAAGTTCTCAATGTATCATGAAATAATGCTCAATGCAAGATATGTCTGTGACCTTCAAATCAAATAATCCTTTCCCCTTTTATTCCAACAATCTTGGCATCACTTATTGATAATAGAATTTCCTACCTTTCAATTTGAATTTATGGCGTTTTTCTTCCTTTATTTCTCTCGATGATTGAGATCCAAGTTTAACCTCCTCTAAATGAGTTTCATGTTAGAGTTCAGATGCTTTATCTTAGTCAGTGAGATCGCTGGAAAAGCATCTTCGTTTTTGATTGTATACTAATTTCTTAGAGATCATTCGCTCCTTTTTGACCTAATGGTTTCTATGAAGAGATGCTTCTCTGTTTTAATTTACCAATACACTAAGCAAGGCAGCTTAGTTTTTGACTGCATGACTCTATTTGTGTTGAAGCTTTTAAAGTCCATCTTTGGAAAATATCTAATGGTTTGAGGTCCAATGGACAATTTCTTTTGAAGTAGAAGGTTCTCATTTCTTCATCAATCGCTTATTTGAACTATCTTTATCTTTACTTTAGTAAAGGGTGTGCTAAGCAAATGTCTGTCCATAGTGATCTGAATTTTAGGAGTCATTGTTTTGGTAGATAAAGGGATCTTTGTCAACTTCAATGTCTTAAACGTATGCATGTTTCTAAACTCCTTTTTTGCGGGGAGTGAGAGGATTGAAGAAATAGTTATGATGCTACTCCTTCTGTTAGATGAGGTTGAATTTATGTTCAATTAGGTTTAAACCAGACATATTAATTATTCACAATGGGGAATTTTTGCAGCTGCATAAAGAAAGGAAAAGTCAGTAATAATAGAGTGGAGAATGAGTATTCGAAGCCCAAACAGAGGACAGATGATCGAACTGAAGAACCGACAGTGAGAATCAGCACAGTGGAGCCTCAGAGTTTTTACGAAAAGAAAGACAATGATGAGCTTAAGGCACTGAAGTTGAAGGAGCAAGGAAATGAGCAATATTACAAAAAGGAGTTCACCAAGGCAATTGAATTCTACCAAATGGCCATAGTATTTGCTAAATCACTTTCAGTTCTTTAGGCCTAATCAATCTATCCTCTACTCCAATGTGGGATGATGCTACAAACAATAAAAGATGTTTTCCGAAGTAATCACCAGATTTTAACTAAAAGTGCATCAAGTTCTGCAATAAAGCCATTGACTGTGATCCAAACAACATTAAAGCAGTAATAATGAAGGGAGAAGGGCACTTGAATCGCTACAAATCCCAAAACATGCTCTCTGATCTACATGATGGAATTATGTGTTTCGAACAAGGAAAGTGAATTAATAATTCTTAGGGAAAAATATTTCACTTTCTCTTAACAAAGGCCAATTCTTAACTTACTTAGAAGAGTCACTTGTGAAAGCTAAGAAACTCACTTGGGTTTCTGAAAAAGCAGAACAGATCCAAGAACTCAACCACATTAAAGCATCCTTTAGTGTACGCGTTTTGTTTCAATTTAGAATCTGTTCTCTCAAAATGACAAATATAAGCAAATGGTATGAATGAATAATAATTCTAGTTTGAAACAGAGATTGAATGACAGATAAAAAAACGCTAAGACAAACTGGAAAACAATTTGGCTCCAGACCATCTTTGTTGCAAAATTACCCAGGTATTTATAAAAATTAGAAATAGGATTTGATGATTGATCCAGTCATTGCTCCTAGTGGAGTGAGTTATGAAAAAGATGCTCTCATCAAATATTTAGATAGGGGAGAGGGAATTGACCCAGTGACGAGGAAAAAGTTAAAGAGAAGTGAACTTGTTCCAAACAGGTAACTGAAGAAAGGAGTTATCCTCTATGAGGAGATGAATCCATTCGCAAAGGAATTGGTTATCGACGATGACTTTAATAACTATGAATTCTAATTTTAAATTATAATGGATGATTTTTCAGAAGAGGAGAAATTAAAGCTCCAAAGCGTCCTCAAAGCAATGCGAAAGAAGGATAAGGTACCAGACTTAAAATATCAATTTAGAGTCTCAATATTCTGATTACCGAATAAAAGCAATAGAAACTGCTGGACGACAGAGGAGTGTTCAAAGTGCATGGAAAGACAGTCAGAGTAATAAGACTCTATTATGGTTTAGTATGATTTGAAGTCGATCTTCATTTTCGACTACAGAAGCAAGTTCAGGAAAGGAGTGGTTTGGCTCACAGAATGGGGGTATGAAGAAGGACTAACGATAGGTGGTTTGATATAGCAATCATCTTTTTTATTTTCCTAAATTCAATTTTCCTTGCCATGTATGATTATCAAGACAGAGAGAACAGCTCTGGACGAAATCAGTTAATAGAAGGAGCTGGATGGGTGTTCACAGTGATCTTTACTTTTGAATGCATAGTGAAGGTGATCTCAATGGGGTTTTGTGTTCATCCTAATGCTTATCTAAGAGATGGATGGAATTGGATAGACTTCATTGTAGTTGTGATTGGACTAGTAGAAGTCATACCAAATATTCCCAATTTAAGAGGATTGAGAACCCTAAGAGTACTTCGCCCATTAAGAAGCATCAATGCAGTACCAAGTATACTTTTGTTTAACAAATAGGTATGAGGAGATTAATAGGATCATTGCTGTCCTCTTTGCCAGCACTAGGAAATGTGGTCATCTTCCTTATGTTTGTTTTCATTTTGTTCGGAATTCTTGGGGTCTAGATTTTCACAGGTTAATTCTACTGGCGCTGTAGGTTCACAGAGAAGCCCAATGCAGATGGTCTCTGGCCTATCGATAAAACTATAGACAGAGTGTGTTCTGGAAATGGATCAGGAAATTTCCACTGTCCTCCTGATCGATATTGTGGGCATCCTTCATAATACGGTATAAGTTTACAAGACGATGGTGTATACGACTCAGAACTCATTCAATATGGAATTCCCACCTTCGACAACATAGGAATTGGTATCTTCACCATATTTCAAGTCATTACTCTAGAAGGATGGACTCTAATCATGTATAATGTATCTTGGTTTTTCATAACTATTAGTTGATGGACTCAGATTTGTCTGCAATGGCAGTCATTTTCTTTTGCTTATTGGTTCTCTTTGGTTCATTCTTTCTCCTCAATTTAATCTTAGCAGTCATCATGGATTCATTTGATCAGAATGCAGTGGAGTAAAATCAGGCCAACCGTTAAGCTATGGAGAGCTTCGACCTCAGCAAAAGTCAAATGCTGCATCAGACTGAGATAGCAGAGGAAATCTAAAACAAAACTAATGATTAAAGTGCAAATTTCTCCAAAACAGTAGATTTGAAGTCCCCTACCTAAATTGAGTCTTAAAACGACATCGAAAGCTAGCATTAGAATCCCTCTTAAAAAATAAACTAGACTCCAAGTGAATTTTTTGATAAAGATGAAATGAGAATTCCTTCTAGGGCAAGGAAAAACGCTATTTACAGGTTCTTTTACAGTATCTGCATGAATTCTATATTCACAACTCTCATCATTCTTCTCATTGTTGGAAACACCATTGTCTTGGCAATGGATAAGTACCCAATTGACGTTGAGGAATTTAAAGTACTTGAGGTCATTAATGAAGTCTTCACTTGGTGCTTCTTTTGTGAAATGGTTATTAAAGTGATTGGTCTGGGGCCTAAAGATTACTCAAAGGATAAATTCAATATATTTGACTTCTTAATTGTTTTGATCAGTTTCATTGAAAGTGTCCTTTCCTGGGCGAACTTAGGATCTAGTGTTGCTAATGGCGGTGCAATCTAAGCATTCAGAGGAGTAAGATTATTAAGGGTATTCAAACTTGCTCGCTCTTGGAAGAGTTTTCAAGATATGCTCTTCAAAATAGGAAAAACGGTTAAGGACATCAGTAATTTCACTGTTCTTCTTTTCCTTGTGATGTTCACTTACACTCTCCTTGGTATGGAGATATATTCCTATAAAGTCAAATTCAATGATGAAAACCAAATAGATGAAGTAAATGGGGTAAGCCCTAGAGCCAATTTCGACACTTTCATTATGGCATTCACCACCATCTTTATAGTTCTGATTGGAGAGGTAGGCTAAGAAATAATTTTGAGGACTGGAATAATGTGATGTACTATTTCGCGAGATCAACAGGAAGGGTGTCCATCCTGTTTTTTGTGTCTCTTGTTATTGTTGGCAATCTGATTCTGCTCAATTTATTCTTGGCTATATTGCTCAAGAATTTCGAAGAAGATGAAAAAATAGAAGAAGATTCAGAATAAGAAGAAAGTAAGGCGTTCTCTAAATTTGTAGAATTAAACAAATTTTACGAATTCTTGAAGAAACTAGGTCAATGATTTGAAAAAATCTGCAAATGCATGGTTGAAAAATCATCTGAAAAGGATAATGAAGATTCATTCTCCTACATGACTGAAGAAGAAGGGGAAAACTTGGAAACCAATAGAGAAATGATTAAGAAAAACACTCAGCTTAAGGCAATGAGAACCAGATCTTTCAAAGAAAATTCTGAAAAATTAGACTAAAAGAATAGTCTTGCTCTAGCACTTATCCAAGGACATGCAAATATATCGACTGCTTAAATGTCAAATTAATTTAAGTCAATAAAATCCAAATACAAAAGCATGATATCCAATCAAATGGAGCTAAAAGGGAAAAGCATGTGTCTTTTCTCTCAAAAAAATAGAATTCGACTTATCTCTCGTATGCTAGTAACTCATAAATACTTTGACCCATTCATCATGTTTATGATTATATTTTCAACCATCCTACTCACTCTTGAAAACCCCCTTGACAATCCTAATGGATCTAAAGCAAATGTCCTCTACTACATAGACATTGTGGTTACTACCATCTTTGTTATAGAGCTTCTGCTGAAAGTGACATTGTTTGGATTCATTTTCAATGGGAAGGAATCCTATATTAGAAACACATGGAACATTCTCGATTTCATTATTGTCTTGTTTTCCATGATTTCACTGTTAGCTTCTGGGGTTAATCTGAAATTTATCAAAGTTCTAAGAATGTTGAGAGTTTTAAGACCTTTGAGGATGATTTCTAGAAATGAAGGACTCAAAATTGCGATTTAATCTTTAATCAATGCAATGCCAGGAATTATCAATGTATTGGTCATTTCTCTTCTATTCTTCATGCTATTTGGGATATTTGGAACAAATTACTTCAAAGGAACCTTCTTCTCTTGTCATGACCAAATGATAAGTTCAGATATAAGTCTCATTGATAACAGCTAAGACTGTCTAAACATTGGAGGAGACTGGGTAAATAGCGACTCTAATTTCGACAATGTGATGAAATCAATGATTACTCTATTTGAAATGTCAACTACTGAAGGCTGGATAGTGTACATGTGGAAAGGTGTGGATGCAAGGGAGATCGGGGAGGAACCCAAAAGAGATAATTCAATCATTTGGGTCTTCTTCTTCATTCTTTTCATTGTTGTTGGGTCTCTTTTCATTTTGAATCTGTTTGTTGGAGTAGTTATCAATACATTCAACTCTGAGAAAGAGAAATTAGGAAAGAACCATTTATTAACAGAGTCTTAGAGAGAATGGTTATAAATCTAACTAGCATGTTTTGTTGCCAGACCTCTGAAGAAACAAGTAATGACTACTTCTTCTATAAGAAATGCAACCATAAAAATAGCAGATCATCCTTCCTTTGACTTATTCATCATCATTTTGATTATCATAAACACAGTCATTTTGTCCCTGAAATGGTATGAAGAGCCTAAAGAACTGGAAGGAATCTTGGAGAAAATAAACTATGCATTTGCTGTGATTTTCACAATTGAAGCAATTATAAAGATCTTTGCATTTCGTTTGGACTACTTTGACAATGGATGGAATATCTTTGACTTTTTTATTGTCTGTGGAACCATCATTGGAATTCTAATCAGCGCTCTGAGCAGCGTAAGCGTAGGTCCTTAGACCACACTCATCAGATCGTTCAGGATCGGAAGGATCTTCAGACTGGTGAAAAGAGCGAAAAGTCTTCGGATGATATTCAATACTTTTGTGATCACAATGCCCTCTCTAGCAAATGTTGGGGGTCTGCTAATGCTTCTTCTCTACCTTTATGCAGTGCTTGGAGTCTTTCTGTTTGCTACTGTGAAGCTTTAAAATGCACTCAATGTGCATGCAAACTTCCAAGATTTTGGGATTGCTTTTCTGACTTTGATCAGGGTTTCAACAGGTGAAGCTTGGAATGAAATAATGTCAGACTTGAATCGTCAACCTAGTGTATTTTTTGATTGCATTAGTGATCCCTCCTATGACCAAATTCAAGATAATAAAGGTATGTAAGATCCTTATATTCTCAGGCGAGCCTAATGGGTGTGGCACTGCTTCTTCAATTTTCTTCTTTATTAGCTTTTTGTTGATTGTCACTTTCATCTTCTTGAACCTCTTCATAGCCATTATCCTTGAAGGATTTACAGTGAGCAATGAATCAGAGAACATGAAAGTTTCAGAGTAAAGCATTGATCAGTTTAAAGACTATTGGAATGAATTTGATCCTTAAGTAAGCTTCATTCAATCAAAATCTAAGGGAACAGGGTTCATTTAAGTGGAGGACTTGAATCCTTTAATAAAAAAGCTAATAGTTCATGAAAATGATCTGATCAATGAAGACTTCAGAGAGGTTCTAACCACCACCAAGAGAATCGACCAATACATTGCTGAACTTTTCATTCCTACTTACTACTCATGCACAAAGTACCAATTCTGGGATACCCTAAACTACTTGTGCATGAAAGTCTTTAAATTGAGTTTCAATAAACTCTTTGAAGGTGAAACTAACTCAAATTAGAAGCAATAAATTGATAAGCACTTCCGCTCTCTCATTGAAAATATAGAAGAGAAAGGAGCAGAAGAAAAGATCTCAATTTTCGAATTGTTCAAGAAAAGCAGGAGTAAAATCACTAAGCTCTCATATAAGAACTATGAAAACGTAGACACCTTCCAAAACACAATCATCACTAGTGGGCATTTGATATTTACACCTGTAATACAAGAAAGAATCCGAAGGTTCATTAAACATATCAAATCCAAATGAGAAGGCTCTCCTGACAAAATCATTGAAGAATTTTAAAAGGAGCAACCCTTTTCTAGTCAAGCAACATCAATTGAAAGGAAAATGAATGATATCGTTCACCAAACAAAATTGGAAACTAAAAAATAGCCTCGTGGAAATGAAGCCCCAAAGCTTTCGAAAGATGTTGTAGACATGATGGCTAAGGCTGATGATTTCAATTTAAAAACAGATGACAGAGTCTTCCTCAAAATATCAACTGATCCATTTAGCCTAAAGCGAACAGTCCAAACAAAGCAAGAGGGAAGGAAAATTGATAAACCTCCACTTAATCCACGCTCACCTCAGCATGCAGGAAGGGGATCTTACTTTGAAGATAAAATAAGCACAGAAAGGAATTGTATTGGGAAAATGATGAGCAATTCAAGGATCAAGCATGGAACAAATCAAAATTTTGGGGCAAGGAAAATGGACACAACCGTATATAAGGATCCCAAAGATGACCTATTTTCAGGGGGCAAATTCATTCTGAAAGACTCTAAAAAATTGCTAACAAACCCAACCAAATCTACTTCTTCAAACCCACGGAAGATATCCGAATATACAGGAGAAGACTTCTCTCCAATTGTAAGCTCACATGAGAAGAACTCGGGCTTTAACTTCTCAAAGAAGGCCACCATCAACAAATATTCTGACTTCAGCATTGACCCAAGTCTTTGCAACGGAGGTTATGAATTCAGCAATAAGTCTTAACCTTAACTCACACTTTCATTAAATTACTTTCAAAATGCAAGTTTAAACCAAGGCTTTCAACTCAAACAAGACCATTAAAGAAGAAGAAGACTAAATGCTTAATGCAAAGTCACACTCTTCAATCAAGTCAAAGCAGTACGGAAAGAGGAAGAGTTCCCATGATCCCAAGATCAGCAATCACTAGAATTATGCCGCTTATTCTGTAAGAAAACTCACTAATTGTAGCCCAATTAATCTCATCCAGTAATTGGGGGTTCTCCTCTACCAAACTGGAATAAGTAGAGAGCAAGTAGAGTTTCAAACATTGGAAGATCATTCACAGGATAAGGCTACTATCAAAATTAATACCCAGTGACTTCCATTATTGGTGGAGGAAGAAATACTCATCAAGGTAATTATGCCTCATCTAATTTGAAGTAGGAGCATCCGGAAAAAGACAAAGTTTCAACAACTTTGAAGAACAAAGCCAACTCCACACTAGGAATAACAAGCAGAAAAACTTGGAGACTTTACACACACCGAACACAGCTTAGAATATTGATTCTTAGTCTCTTCCAATCAATAATCAAACAGCTGTTAGTCATTTCTTCATAACTCGCAGAGTTTTGGAAACCAGAAGGTTTGCAGTGGAAAGAGCTCCCCAATTCAAAAGCTTATGTGAGTAAAAGGAAGTGGAAAGGCCGTTTAGATCAATTAGAAGTGAATTTCATCCACAAGCATTGGAAACTACTAGTCAGCAACAACAAATGGGAACCAATGTGATCCTCAATATTCGTAGTAGCTTTAGTATTGGAGAAAATCACCAAATTATAATCTCATAGAACAGCAAGAACGCCTCATGACCAAAATCCATGCTTAATCCTTTCAAAAATCATGCTATCCTGCATCTTCCAATTTCAATATCCTATATAAGAAAGAAAACACCGTGGATGGAGGATTGAGCATGACCGAAGACTTCAAAAAATAGAATGAGTCCTCATAGTCATCTGAGAAGATAGACTTCTTGAATGATCCATTTAGAGTTAATGCTAAAATAGTCGGAGGTAAAGAAAATGATGGGAAATCAAACCAATCCACAAAGATGTAAACTCTCACCCAGGCTCCTCCCTACGATAAATCTGTTGCAACCAATTCAAATGTGAAGAAAAATATCTCTCTCATTAATATCAAAGCTCCTTTTGCAACTTAGTAAGTTTATCCTCTTTATTGACTAGAGCTTCATCTTAAAACAATGGTTCTCTAAATTTGCAGAAACTATTAAGTAGGACAGGAGGAGAGTAGAAGAGCACCAAAATGTCAAACTATGAAGGCAAGAGTGATTTGTCCTCATAGAAAGACTAATCAGTGAGTTCAGCAAAGATCAAAAACAATTCTGTATTTTCGAACCTACAATGCCTTGGTAGTCGCTAGTCATCGAGTCAGTCACGGAATTCTCTTAAAAAGAACAATCGCTCAAAGACAGCGTTCAACTCTATATTTAAAGGAGGGAGAAACAGTGGATAGATGAATCAAACCAATTACTACACCACTAATTCACAAAATGGTATTGGAGGCCATTAAAGTGCACTAAGTATGGATGGGCATATTAACATTGACTTTTCCAATGCAGCGAACACAGCTTAACTTTTGGAAATCCTTAAGCATATCGATGACTCAGGAAGAGTCAATAATACTTCTTCACGAACTCAGAAAAAACTCAAAGGGAACCATTGAACTCGAACAGCAACAAACGGTCTCGTTGCGGCTGTTGAAAGTCTCTCGAGAAGATAGAAGACTAAAGACCACTCCTGCAGTAATTCCTTAAGTAAGAACATAGACTTATGATTAGGAGGAAGTGCAGAGAGGTTCAAGCGATGCAATACGAACACGGCATGCATCACAGGCGATAGGAAGTTCTCCAACCCAACCACCTTATAAGATGGTTTTGAAAAATTAGGCTCTCAAATCTACAAGAAGCTCAAAAACTGTGTCAATGAATGCCTCTTGAATGAACAATATGATGATAGCAATGAATATTGTCAAAAGCAATCTGAGGAGAGTTTTGAATTGCACAAGGCTGCCTTCAATGAACTCATTGATAAATTATAAGGATTTGAAACAGGGAGACTTTTATTAAGCATTCAGTTAAGCTATGACCAGAGAGTCACAGAGATCTCAGAAATGGCCTACAAGAAGTTGATTTTTGACAAAAAGGAAGAGCAGAATACTTCTCCTTCAGCTTATGAAATACTTGCTGAGGAGCATAAACAACTACAAGTCGATTATGAGGAATCGCTGATTAAGATAAATTCATAAAATTCTACCATTGAAGAGAATAAGAAGGAGAACACTAAGCTCAAAACTTTATTAGAATAGAAAGAAATCAATTTGACTGCCCTCTAAAATCAAGTGGAAGACTTAAAGAAGCAATTTGATGTCATAAAAGAGCAAAAAGAGAAGGAGGAAGATGAAAAACTCAAAAAGCTTCTTAATGAGCTCTCTTCTGTTTGTGAACAAAACAATATGCACCAATAGATGAACCAAAGACTAAAAGCAGAGATCAAACAAGCTAATGAAAGAGAAAAGGAATTCCTAAATTTACTTAAAAACACATCTGACTTCGGAAAGCAAGAATGCGACCTAGAGAGAGTGTTCAAAGCAGGAAGAACTAAACATGACTTAGAAAATGATAGTGGGGTGTCTTCTGAATTCCTAATTAAAAGTGAAAGCCTTTTCAAACGTCCAACTGGGGTCCCTCCTCTTGACCTTTCTAAGATTCATTTGAAGCGAGAATTGGAACAGGAATCTTCCACTGATGCGTATGATGAAGATGAAGACTACCTCTCTTCAAGCCTTGAGTCTGCGGCAAAACAATTTTTCTTTGATGGGAGTATGGTTCAGTCTTCTCAGTCTCTTTCGAGGAAGAAAGAACTAGCGAAGAGGAAAGAAGAAGTGATTGAGATTCTTAATAAGTCCTGCAATGATGACGATGATGGAAAGGAAAGAGACTCAGACGAAGAAAACGCAATGAACCTCATAGAAAATGATGACTTTCGCTCAGCAGACAAAGCCAATTTATTCACTGCATTAGAAGAAGAATTCAACAAGCGAAATTGATTAATCAATGCATTTTAATTTCTCTATGATTAAACACTGCTTTTTCCTAGCCCTCTTCGTTCAACTCTCCAACCAGCAGATCAATAACTCAGTTGTGGGATGCAATATAGTGTCCTCCAATGAGCTAATTGGTATTTGATTGTTTTAAATTCTAGGGTTCTCGTGTCCTCAATTTAGCAAAATTCATATATTTAACAAGACTGAGAGAGACGAACCATCTCTAGTATCTCTTACAAACACTTAAGCAATTTCCCATTTTAGCAATGAGAATATGCTTGGATTCATGACTGAAACAGAAATCCTGCAAGTTAAAAAGGCAGGGGAAGGTATTGAGATTAAGAAGATCAGAATGGAACATAATGAAACTCCTTACAAGTTTGAGCAGGCGGTAGAAAGAAATTAGATCCTAGCTTTATCTTTTCAATATCAATGGGTCTAATCATATAGCAATCTCAAGTTGTGTACTATTCAAGATCAACTTGTTTGTGAATTTTCATTGAAATTGGACAATCGCCTAATAGGGATCGACTACTTAGAACAACAAGAAGCCTGTAGTATAATCTTTGTGTATCCAAGCCATTCCACTCAAAAATCAGTGATCAAACAAATTCACTTCCCCCAATGTCAAAACAAAAATTAGTTTACCATAGAAACCATTGCAACTTTAGATGGAGCTTGTGGGAAGAGCATGAGGGTTGCAAAATCGTTTATTTTCATACTCTGTGGAGAGAGAGTTGAAATCTTACGGAGAAAGGAAAAGAGATATCAAAAGATTCAGAAAGAACTGATTTCTGATTTAAATTGGAAATCGACTGAAATTTAAATATAGGAGTCAAATTGTGAGAGACTCTTGTATGTCGCATTCAATCATTGGGACTCCAGCCATTCTAGAGGTTCAGGTAAAGTTGGTGTTCTTACAATGAGTGATGAAGGAAAGGGAGAATTTCAACAATTCGATTCTCCTCAAGATATAGAAAGTTTTGGAAGGTACTTTTCCCTGGACGCATCTCTCACTCTAATTACTTCAGCTCGAAACAGGAGTCAGATCTACCTCTTTAAGTTAGGTGACTAAATGGAGAACCAGCTTATATCATTAACTATCGGAGAGGATAATGGGAAGAAGACTGAAAGTACATTTTAGTTGTCATAAGAATTAGTAATCATCAACCCAGAAACTTAACCTACCGACAATAGCAGAATTAAGCTTGAAATTCTTATCCCTTTTGTGGCTTCCATGTGGATACTTCTGACCTTCATATACTGCTGTCTTTTCAAGAACTAAGCCATCATTCTAGGTTAGGTAGATAAAACGTAAAGAGATGAAGAATAAAATGGTCCCCGACCTAGTGATTTGGAAAATAGTCGTTAGGTAATCAATCTAGACTAATCAAGAGACTTGAATGCATCAAACCAGAATTCCATCCATCCAGAGTTCTCTACAGGTGACTTGATTGGAGAAGAGAAGGACTTTCTGGATCAAGTACTTGAAGATAAGGGAGATTGCTGCATCTGCTTTGAGAAACTTGGAAGAAATCTTGCCATAGGATACATAGTTAAATGCAAGCATGCATTTCATCGTCAATGCATTGAGAATTGGATAAAGGTGAAGATGACTGAGATGGAAGAAACAGTCTGCCCACTTTGCAGAACCGACCTTAACTAGTAATTAATATAATTATTTCAATGACTTTCCCAATCAAATTCGCACTTTGTTTCTTTACTCTGTGGCTCCCATTATGCACGGCTGTTAAATACTATGGAGAGAATAAATAGGAGATAAACTTGAATGGGTGTGAAATGGAAGCAGGAAGAACTTTAATTGGTATGAGTCTATTTGAATTAAAGGGTTTTACTGTGAGAAGGATGGGAGCATTTCCATCTTTAGCATTCATGAAATATAGACCAATTAAGTGGGAAACGCATTGTTTCATCACTCTAATCTTCCCAAAGGCTACTTTAATTCCATTTAGAGTGATGGATTTACAATTATCATCATTCTTCAACAAGAAATCCTAAGAGCTTAGCTGCTTACCTAGAAAATGGAAGATTTTCAATTTTGGGTACTAAGGATCAACTCAGAAGAGGACCAAAATCTAATTGACATTAACAGGAAAACATTGACCTTAGGAGGGGAAACCTAAGGCCTAATAGGACTATTGATAAACTAGGAATGGATGCTAGGATCATATGTAGTCACATTCTGTGCTTTTCAAGATCCTATCTTATGCTATGATGTGTTCATGCAAACCAATCTCCACTTTGTGAGTGCTATTGGGTTCGTAGATAATGAGGGAAGTGTTTCAAGAACTGGATGCACTTTTTATTTCGCTTATACAGATAGTGACTATTAAACTTCAAAGATCAGGAAAATTGACTTTCCTGACTGCAAAGAGAGCCTCAATAAAATTAGACCATTTTAATCAAAATAGGATGAAGATGATGATGATTACGATGATGATGATGATGAAGAGTGGAAAATAAAGGACTACTTTACTTTTGAATAAAAAACAGTTGCCAAGTTAAAGATGAGCTGCATAACTAAAATTACAGGAAATTCATCCTATTTAATTGCTTACTGCAGTTCAGCCTATGGCAACCCTATATCTATCATGAAAAGACACTCTAGCTAAAGGTATGAGTTAGTTTATCAGGATGCACTTTCAAAAATATAAGCAAGGCCTTCCAAAGCTATCATATTCACCAAGACTTAGAAATTAAGACATTTAGTGACAGGACCGATAAATATGGTGGTAATGAACATGGTTGACAAAAATGGGGTGTCTTAATAGAAAATGATTGTTGGGTCATTGGGCTCCTAAGAACTTGATGTTGAGACAATGAAATCGAAGGAATCTGGGTTTGGGTAGTATTTCACAAACTTAGGAACAGGAGATGTCATGATAGGAACTAAAGGAACTGCAATGAAGGTTAATTATTAGACCAAAGAGGTTGTTGGGGGACAAATTGATTTCTCTAATTCAGGAAATGAAGAAACTTAAGATCCTCCCTCTTAGCCACCAACCACTTAACCTCCAACCACGGACCCTCCAGCCACTGAACCACCAACCACTTAACCACCAACCCCAAAACCCCAAAACCCCAAAACCCCAAAACCCCAAAACCCCAGATTAACTAACATAATGAGAGTTAAATATTAACTTGTTCTTCGCCTCTATTCTTTGAAAGCACAGTTCTACATAGGGGGCATGTGGCAACGCTCTTATTCATCAGTTGCCTCTTTATCCAAGCAGAGAGACAAGCACTATGGAAGATGTGCTTGCACAAGCTTATTTCTTTGAGATTTTTATCATTTTTAAATGAATCAAAGCAGATGCTGCAGCAATCATAAACTAAGTCATCATTCTTCAGGTTTTCGTTAGAGAGATCTTTGATGAATACTTTGGCTTTGGTC
Source organism: Uronychia setigera (assembly GCA_021439965.1). NCBI lineage: Eukaryota > Ciliophora > Spirotrichea > Euplotida > Uronychiidae > Uronychia > Uronychia setigera. Next base: position 807 of record JAGYYR010000027.1, on the reverse strand, counting down.
AATCTCTTTTCAAAGGGATTATTAGATACTCTTCTTCGATTCCTTGCATTGGGAATTAAGTCCATCTCTGATGCTTGACTGCTCAGATCTTCTATGTCATCTAAATTCTATGCTTGAGAGACTTGAATTGGTTTCTTTTTGCAAGAACAGCATATGAAAGCGCATAAAACAGTAGAAATGAGAAGAATTGAACCGAAGAAAATAAATGCGAAGAGACTTGAGCCTTCAGATTTTTCATCTTCAGTCTTAACTTCAGGTTTTTTGTACTTATTATAGAAGTAAGTAGTATCAGGACAAATATAGGTTTTTTTCTCCGATTTATAATAGTTGGTTGGAGATGGTTCGCTATCTTCATCATCATCATCATCATCATTATCATCTAAATCAACATGAGGTTATTGATTTTGTTATTATGGATTCGAAGGTTCCTATGATGAATTTTAGTCAGGTTATTATGTAGTTTAATCTGTGGGATCAGTGGTTGAAGGATCAGTTGTTGATTGATCGGAGGTTGGAGGTTAGGTAGCAGGTGGTTATGTGGTGGGTGGTTCTGTGGTGGGCGGCTCAGTTGTGGGTAGCTCTGAAACAGGTGGTTCAGTTGCTGGGGGTTCTGTGGTTGGTGGTTCTGTGGTTGGTGGTTAAGTGGTTGGTGGTTCAGTGGCTGGAGGGTCCGTGGTTGGAGGTTAGGAAGCAGGTGGTTATGTGGTGGGTGGTTCTGTGGTGGGTGGCTCAGTTGTGGGTAGCTCTGAAACAGGTGGTTCAGTTGCTGGGGGTTCTGTGGTTGGTGGTTCTGTGGTTGGTGGTTAA